>JAZKJV010011619.1:0-39648 GCA_037367405.1 Ottelia alismoides
TGGTACGCCCTTCAAATGAAAGCCGCGCAAGAGATCGGGGAGGGTTTGGCATCCGGCGAGAGTCGGGTATTTTGTTCGCTCGGTCAGCGAAATCCCCGCTTTCTTGAGGGCTTGAGCCAAGGACATTCCCTCTTCGCTAGGCGGTCGACGAGGGAACCGACTGGAAAGCCACTGATAGCCGTGGCGACGCTCCTCCAAAGCCAAAATTAAAACGGCCACGTGATTGGCGTGTTGGTGAGGTGGGAGGTCTCGAAGTTGCGAGAGGAGTGATTCGATCAACAGATCAGCTCCGACGTATTTGAAAAATCCTGGGTTTTCCACCGGAAGCCCAACTCAGAGCAAAACAAGCCGATACCTTCCGTGAAGGGGACATTAGAACCATAGAGTTGATCGCCAATCAATGGCGCACCCAGAAAGGACATCTGGGCTCGAATCTGATGGGTTCGTCCAGTGAGTAAACGGATCTTATGTTGAAAAAACGGACCTTCGACAGAATGGACGTCTTCAACTACAAGAGAGCATTTCCACCATCCCTCCTGAGGCGTAGTACTTAGGGACCTGGGCGCCAGGCCCACGGGATTCATATAGTGGTCGTAGGGCTGCGGCGCGATCGCTCGCTCGGCAAGAGCTAAATAATATTTAGAGACTCGGCCTTTGGCGAAAAGTTTATTTATGCCCGCTTGGGCCGAGCTAGACTTAGCAATGATCAAAAGACCGCGGGTCGGAATATCCAGGCGGTGTGTGGTATAAAGCGCGCAACCCAGCTCCTGTTCCAAGATAAATTTGGCATTGTCTTTGTAGTTATCCAATGTGGCGTGTGTCGGCAATCCCGCGGGCTTATCCAAAACCAGAAAGTCTTCGTGTTCGAAAGCAATGTGGTCCCTCAATTTTTTGAAGGGGCGAGGATAACTTTTAGGTCGAGTGTGAAGACGAACAATCTGATCTGGTCTTAATATCGTGTCGTCGCGCCGGCGTTGACCATCGACATATACGCAGCCGAGATCCAACCACCGATCTATTTGCTTATCAACGGTGAGAGGCGAAAGGTCGGCCTCGGCCAAGAACCGAGACAGCGGCAGTTCGCGATCGACGCGGAAGTGACAGATTCCAGTTTGTTCTCGAATCTGCTTCATCGCTTCTGGGTATAGCTGATGCTCTGGCCCCGAGTTTCTTCGACGTTCACCTTGAGGCTTGTCCAATGAGGTAAAGAGCTCATTTGTTTGATTAGGCGGTCACTGATCAATTTTGACAGCTCTTCCGTACTGATATTCACGACGGGAATTAGCACGGTGTCGTCCTTCGGAAAGCTATAGAACTTCTTCCCAAAGCGAACTTCAACCTGCGCCGCCGAAGTCTTGATATCGAGGTAGGGAGAATTGCGGGGGATAAGAATACACTCATCAAGCGAGTCACAGATCTCACGGATCATCGGTTTGACTTCATTAAAATCAAACGCGAGTCCTAGCTTAGGGTCGATCTGATCAATGGAAATGGCTACGCGAACTTGATAGTTGTGTCCGTGCAGGCGCTCTGCCCGGTTCTCACTAAAAATGGTGAAGTGGGAACAGGAAAATTTTAAAGGCTCCTTCGCTATATGGATTACGTACATAGGACACTCAAAAATTCGCTACGGGTTCGTGGATCGTCTCGGAAGGCTCCGCGCAGATCGCTAGTCACGGTTTCAGAGGCTGAATCTTCAACTCCACGTTGGACCACGCAGTAGTGTTTGGCGCGAATTACTGACCGCTACGTCCATGGTTTCTAGCGCAAAGCTGAGGCAGTCCGCGATCTGTTTGGTTAAGCGCTCTTGCACTTGAGGCCGGCGCGAAAAATAGCGAGCGATACGATTGATTTTAGAAAGGCCAATCACTCGGTCCTTCGGGATGTAAGAGATCGTGGCTCGTCCATCAATGGTCACAAAGTGATGTTCGCAAACCGAAATGATGGAGACATCCTTGACCGTGACCATCTCGTTATAGCCTAGTTTGTTTTCAATACTGGTGAGCTTGGGAAAGTTCACAGGATTTAGACCTTCAAAGATCTCGTTTACATACATCTTCGCGATACGCCTTGGTGAATCTTTTAAACTATCGTCGTTTAGATCCAGTCCAAGAGTCTTCATGATCTCACGAAAGTGACCGGCGATTTTGTCAATCTTCTCGCTATCGGTCAGCGAGGTGTTGACCGTCGGCGAAGGTCGTACGTTCGACAGGATTTCGGCGACCAAGGGATCAATGGTTTGGCTTTTGGGCATCGCGGCTCCTACTGTTTGCATGGCGAATCGAGGACCAAACCGAAAGTATGATGATAAACGCGCCAAGTAGACCGGTCACAACTTCAGGCACATGCACAAATAAATCCATCAACATCATCACCGCCAGGGCGCCGATGGCCCAAAAAGCCCCATGCTCCAGGTATTCAAACTGGCTGAGGGTCTCTTTTTCGACCAGCATAATGGTCATGCTTCGCACAAACATGGCTCCGATCCCAAGACCGGCGGCAATAATATAAAGATTGTTTGTTAACGCGAAAGCCCCTATGACGCCGTCAAAGCTGAACGAGGCATCCAAAATTTCCAGATACAAAAACATGGCGGCGCTCGCTCGCTCAGCATTTTGTTGAACCGCATCGGGCAATTGCAAAAAGGCCCCAATGCCATCCACCAAGACATAAGTGATTAAGCCAAATATACCTGACACCAAGAGGGTGAGCTGGGCTGTCGGGTCCGTAAGCAGTTGGCTGAGGATATAAAACAGAAGTAAGCAAACAGCCAATTCGATGGCTTCCATTTTGCCCAAGGTGACCATGGGCTTTTCAATCACGGCAATCCAGTGAACTTCCTTTTCTTTATCGAAGAAGTAACGTAAGGCCACCATTAACAAAAACGCGCCCCCAAAACCCGCCAGGGCCACATGGGATGAGAGCATGATTTGTGCGTATTCCACGGGCTTAGTGGTGGCCAGAATGATGGCGTCCCAAGGATTGATCTTGGCGATTACGCTGACGATCGCCACCGGAAAGACGATCCGCATACCAAAGACTGCAATCAAGATACCCCAGGTGATAAAGCGATGACGCCAAACGGGTGTCATTTCCTTCAAAACCGAGGCGTTTACAACCGCGTTATCAAAGGACAAAGCCACTTCGAGAACGCTTAAGACGAAGGTGAGAAACAGGGCCTGCAGGCCGCCGGTCAAGGTGCCAGAGTAGAGGTAGCCTACGATAAAACCGAAGGCTAGGCCGAAAAAAGTAAATACAATAGAACTGGTATAGTATTTGAGATGGTCTTTCACCTGGCTACATTAAATCAGTCCCGGATGAAGAACAAGCGCTTGGTTAAAACAGCCAGCCGAAAGTGAATATCGATGGCCAGGCCGCCATAGGCGCTGGATCGCTCGCGCAAAAGCTCTTTTCCCGACTCGTCTTTCACCACCACTTCGCTTTGGTTTAAGAGCTGATAGCCGCCGCCAACTGCGAGGCGCAGGTCTTCTTTAAAGACCCATTGGTAGCCCACCAGCGTTTTAAACAAAAAGGATTCAGTGGAACCCGAAAGATTGAGCGAGCTGTAATTGGTGATTTTAGCCCCTGTATAACCGATGGCGGGGTCAGATACCAGCCGCTGGTGTCGTAATTACCGGTGAGATTGAATGTAGGACCGGCGTAGATTTCATAAAGTGTCCATTTGTAATCATTGTTGATTGTCTTGTTTTTGTCGTCGCTTCGGCTGCTGGAGCTGCGGTGGGGAGGAATGTACTTTCCGCCCAGGCCGAGTGCCACCGAGTTGGATAATCGATAGTCAACTCGAGCGCCCAAACGCCCAATCATCAACCAAATCGGCTCAACAGCCAAACCAAAGCTGTAGTGCTTTTCAGGGTTTTGGGTGGCAATAGATTGTCCGTAGGCTTGGGAGTTGAACAATAAAATAAGTGTGAGTGTGATCGCGGCTTTTTTTCACAGAAATCCTCGCTCGTCTAAGTCCTTCGACGATTTTGCAAAGCCGTTGCCAAATGAATGCGAAAACAGAGCCCTCCGGATGGGAGGAGAGTGACAAAACTCGTCAGTTGCAGACAAAGAAAAGTGGCGTTTTCACGGGAACGACTCCACCTAGGTCATTCCCGCGCGAAACTGCATTTAGTTAGTTAGATAGGGCAGGTGTACGAAACGGTGATCTTCACGTTCTCTGGAATCGCCGGAGAGAAACTTCATCTGATTGCCTTGAATCGTGATCGAAGTGGTCACTGGCGGATCAAAGGTGACCAGAGGAGTAGAGATGGGGGCGCACTCAAGTGTTAGACCCGGCATGCTGTTCACGATGCGCTCTTTGATAAATCGCAAGTTCTGAGTGTAGTCCGCATCACAGATGGAGCCGATGTAACCGCTGGTCTTCGTGGAGAGCTCAGCATAGAGAGTTCCAAAGAAGGCGGGACTGCTCTGCGCATCTTGCGCGGCTTCGCAAACCGTGTCTCCGGGTTTCACAATGATCGAGTTCCAGATAAAGGGTTTGGTGAACGTGGCCGTATTAAACTGTGACCTCACAAAGTTAATCAGTGTGTCGGGGTAGTTCTCCGGAGTTAGGGGCTGATATTGAGCTTCAGACCAGCTGCGATTTCCACCCACGCTGCGTTCGTTTTCATCCGAAACAAGAATGGTCGTGAGGGTCGCTTGCGGTCGCAGGCAGCCCGCCGCGCGGAAGTCTTTGATCATCAGATACATGGCCTTGATGCCTTGTTCGTCGGAGCTCCATTCAGCACCAAGGGCATCAATGGTCTGAGTAAAGACCGCGTTTTTATTCGGGGTGTTCTTAGTCATGACGAAGGTCTCAGGACCTTTCCATCGAACCGGGCTGCCTTTGTAGTAGCCGATGTCGGTTGTGGTTAAGCAGACTTGGTAATCAATCTTGGCGGCATCCAGGTCGCTCAACAGGCCCGACATGCGCGAGGCGAGTTTGGCTTGGTCTTCTTTCATCGATGCAGAATCATCAATGATCAAGATCACGTCCACACTATTAGAGGCCGGCGTGACATAGGCCATTTCACTTGGCGGCCGGTGGGGCAGTCTTTGATTTTTGCTAAGGCTGTTGAATCGCGGGCTTGGTGGCGGGATTGCATAGATCGGCGGCCACATAAACGCCGTCGTTTCGCTTACAAGTGACGGAACGTGTTTGCAGGCCGTCACCACAATCTTTGGAGCACACGGACCAAGCGCCTGGTTCCAACTGTATGTGTAGGGGTTTGTGGGGCAGTCTTGCGTATTGCACGTTCGGGTGGTCGGCGGCTTGGTGGCAGGATCGCAGAAGCTATCGGCCACCGTTGTACCATCGCTCTTCTTACAGATCACGGTGTCGGTCGCTATTCCGCCGCCGCAATTCTTTTGAACATCGTCCGGGTGTCACGGCCCAAGAGTAAAGAGTGCCTATGCAGGGGTCGGTGTTACACGCTCTTCGCTGGTTCCTGGCTTCGTCGATGGTGCAGAGGCTATCGGCTACGGTTGTGCCATTTTGATCTTGGCAGACCACAGTGCGGTTGCGAGTTCCGCCCCCACAGGTTTTTGAACATTGTCCATAAGGACCAGCGTTCCCAAGTGTAAGTGGTCGTGCAGGCCCGAAACGTTACAGACGCGAACGGCATCGGGCTTTGGCGGATTGCAAGAGCTTTCGGGGACGGCGACGTTGTCGAAGTTCTTCGGCACTCAACCACTTGCGATTGATTTCCACCACCACAGGGTTTGCTACACATCCCGAATCCGCCTTCGTACCAGGCGAACGCGCTCGAGCTACAACCGGCTCCTGTGCAAGGGGGAGGATTGCAATTCGGACCTGTGCAACCGGTTCCGCCTGCTCCGCCGTCACCCTGTCCTGCGCGGAAGGCTACATCCTTACAGGATTGAGTCACTGTGAGTAGCACGATCAATGTCAATACGCGGATCAGACTCTTCATAAAGAGTTCCCCCTCATCACACTTATATTTCGGATAAGCTGAATTCAGAATGTATGGTCGAGAGTCGTTACTGGCCTTCCAGCCCAATGAACTTTCAATGAAAAATCATTCACAACTCTTGAGTTTATCTGGACCTAGGTGCAGAAAGTCGTCAAGGAGCTCTCCATGATCAAACACCTCTCGATTTTAGTCTTGTTCCCATTGATCTGCAGGCGACGGAACTTGAAGTTCAGCCGCGGGCCAAGCTCGCCGCTTTGCCCGAAGAGTTGGCTATCAGTATCACCAAGACCCGACTTGAGTACTTGAGTGAACTGGCCCGCGAATTCAAATCCACCTGTGGACGAATGCCTCAGTCTGTGGAGAGCTTTTTTGAGCCCGACATCGATCAGTGTCCGCAGTTCCCCGCTTAACCACGGCTTATTCTTTGCTCGATGGATGGGATCGCACGTTTAGCTTGGTCACCCGCGGGCAAACAGCTTACATTATCTCTTACGGTGCATGACGGCAAAGAAGGTGGTCTTGGTCCCAATCGTGATTTAGGAATCCGCGCCGAGGGACATAGCGCTCAATTCAAAAGGCGGCTTGGTATTCGCGACAAAGATGGACCCACTCCGTTGGTTGAGTCTGAGCTTTGAGGGATTGGGCTAACTCATTGGCCTTTTGCCCGGAACGAGTTCGCCCAGTGCGTTCAGATAGTCGGCGGCGCCTTGAATCGCGAATCTGAAGTTTTGCAAAATCTCTTGAGCGAAGTAGTTGCCGTTGTCCGGAATACCGGTCCATGCTTCCTCAAGAGCTTTACAAATGTGAACACTGTTTTGCACGATTCGCTCTGAATAAAGCTGCTGTGGACCGGATTTGAATAGCCAAACCACTCCGACTTGTTCGGCGCTATTCATTATGTCCGAAAGGGGCAGCATGGCTGTTGCTGAAGTGCTCGCCAAGGTCAGGTTGTTTTTGAAGAGTTGCGCGAAAAAAATCGGCCAGCGACCAACCTAAACCCCATGAGTTTAACACCGGTCGAATCGCTGGCGCCAAGACGGGGCGACAGCGGGTTCGATACCAATCATAAGCAAACATGTTTTTCAAAGGGTAGCAGGGTCGATCCGCGCAGGGAAATCCGTAGAAAACTCGTATTCGCTCATTGAAAAAAGCACGTGTTCCGACGGTAGTTCGCGCACCACTTCACGTCGATAGAGTTCAATCAGGTTATTGTTCACCGCCCGAGCCGCACTGAAGTTAACGACGATCAAATACACACACTGGCCAGCGCAACCGTCAGCACGGGCGTGCGAAGTGGTGACAATCCTTTCAAAGTCCACTCCAGCCCAAAACCCATAAGCACTGCAGCCATGGGCCAAGCCAGGGTGGGGTAGCGTTCGGCATAGCCTAGGGCCGTTTGTAAGTCGTCGGCGGGAAGTTTGGCCAGTTTTCAGAACCAGTAAAGCCCCGAGCCCGGTTAAACTTAAGATCATGGCAAAGACTCTTTGATGTTTGAAAGCGGCAAATAGACCAATGAAGATCATAATAATGCCGAAGGGGAACTGCATTCCTTCGCGAAGAGCCATGCTCAGTCCGCTGAGATTGACATCAGATGAAGAAGCGTTGATGCAGTTGAATCGTTGAGTAGTCCCGGCCGTCGGAAATGGCGCCCACATCGGTGACGGATTCAAGATGCCCCCAATCCACCCATGTTACCAAGTCCGTTCTCGGGCGCAAAACAGGAAGGCTCAAGTAGAATCCCGTCGTTACAAATCCGAAGCAAAACAGGGCTCCCAAAATAGAAAAACCAACTCGAGCGGTGGTGACGAACGTGGTGGCCCAAGACAATCAACAATCCGGGAAGCACAATCAGTCCGGCAGAATGCTGGGCGATCACAAGTCCCGAAGCGATTCCTGAGGCTAAGAGCCAGCGCCTTTTCTCTTCACTTACAGCCAGCCAAAACGCATAGAGCGCCATCAACAGAGTGAAGCAGAGCCAAGTGTACTTTTCGGGTTGCAGCGCGAGGCGAACCAAAACGGGAAGAAAGGCAAAAGACACTACCGTAAATAAACAAACCTCCGGAGACAAGCGGAGGCGTCGCGACCATTGTAGCAAAATAAATACGGAGCCCAAATGACCGAGCCAAGAAACAAAACTCAACGTCCAGCCTGGAGAAAACGGTGAGACCACCACAGCCGCCCGATTGATCCAAGCCTGTAAGGGCATCCCCGAGGGGTGCATAACGCCGCCGTAAAGCGCGGTGTTGAGCATCTCCGCCCCGTCTGGGTTTGTGGATAGACAGCCAGTCCCAGGAGCAGCGGACTGAGTAGAACCACAGAGAGCAGAAGATTTAACCCGGTTGTCCGCCGCACTTTTCCTCTTGGAGTGAGGTGATCACATTATAGTGTTCCTCTTGCATCTCGGGTGTCACGGTGAATTGTCCGCGATAGACAGCTCGCCCATTCTTCGCGAAAAGCATGCCATAGGGGACGGCTTTCCAATCGGCAAAAAGAAGTTCGCCGGTCGCCGTCTTTGTTTCTAATAGCGCATTATAGGATTTGTTGATCCAAACCATTTGCGTCGCTTCAATCGGAATTCCCAGTGTGCTCAGTCGTTCTCGCACAAAGGCGTCAAAAGAAGCACGGCTCTCTAAACCAGGCTTGTTGTAACCGATCAAAATGAGTTGGACTTTTGTCTTTGTCCCAGCGACCCGATTGAAAATGGCTCGCGATATCTCTAGGTCCGTGGCGACAGGACGGGCAGGACGTTCGCAAGATTCTCACTACGGTGACTTTGTCCGCGGACGGGAGAAGTCCGAGTGGCTCCAAATCTTTCACCTGAACCGGAGTCGGTGTGCAAGACGAATGATAAGCAGACTTCAGCGCGGCGGTCTTACAGGCGCTGAGCGACAAAAAGGTGAGGAGCGCCAAAATTAATTTCATTCCATCCACGGTAATTTCAGCAGAGCGCGACTGTCAATGCCGGGGTTATGACCAATATTTGAGCAAGTTGAACACTTTGCTGAGGAAGCGCTTCCAAGCGGGAAGGTGAGCCCAGATCGAATGATCAAAGGGTACTGAAAGCTTTTGGTCATACTCATAGCCATCAATGACTTGCCGTCGATTGGCCTCTCGCGTGATCACCACATCCATTTCTAAATCATGGAGAAAGCTCCGATGATTGACGTTGGTCGATCCTATGCACACCCAATCATCTGCGATAAATACTTTCTGGTGTGAAAAACGCGGTTCATAAACAAAAACCTTAACGTTCTGACCAAGCCCCGCAATAAAGGAATGCTCACCCACTTCATCAGCCACACATCGTTTTCGCGGGGGATTGTGATGCGAACATCTAAGCCTTCTTCGGCACGTCGAGCGAGAAGACGATAGACTTGACCAATGGGTACAAAGTACGGGGTCGAAAGCCAGATCCGTTGGGTCGCCGCCCTCATTCGATCGATATGCTCTAAGCGGGTGCGGCGCTTATGCAGAAAAGAGTCATTCAAAAGTAAAAGCCTCGGACTGCGCGTCGGAAAATTCAACGCGGACCATCCGCGGTAGGCGCGTTGAAAGGCCCGACGTGCGTACTTTAGCTCCCGTCCCCGCACGGAAACACCAATATCTTTCCACGCCTGTTTTCCTTGTGTCTCTTGCAAGTGAACATCGCTGACGTTGAAGCTCCCGACCCATAGTTCCGCTCCGTCAATTAGACAAAATTTGCGATGCAAACCACGATTCATTTTGCGAATCCGAACGAGCATGCGTCCCCAAAAACTATGCGGATCCCCGGGAAATCGTTTCAGGATCCAAGGCACCACTCGAAAAAATCGCACGCGTACACCAGCAGCTTTTAAACTTGGCCAATAGTCATAAGCGAAGGCTGGCGATCCCCAGCCATCTATGATGAGTCGGACGCGAACTCCACGCTGAGAGGCAGCGATCAGGCTTTGCACCATGCGGTCGGCAAGAATGCCTTTTTCAAAAATGTAACTTTCAAATTCAATCGTGCTTTGAGCGCGCTGGATGGCATTTAAAAGACCGGCGAAGTATTCGTCTCCGGTCGTGAAGAGGGATTCTTCTTCCCAGCGGGCAGGTAGAGCGTGCATGACCTCGAATCATAGCGGCACGCCCTCGGTGGGTCCAATGTGAAAATCTAAACGGCCTTCAGCTGCGGATAAAGAGCCATGAATTGTTGGTAACCGTTCAAGACCTCTTTCAAACGGTGTCCTTCTTCGTCCAAAGTTCGCCGGTCAAAGAAGATGCCATGGAGGTGGGTTTCTCCAAGGCCATTTCGCTCTAGCTTGATCACGGCCATCATCGGCACGGGATAAGCCGGCGGCTGCGTCCGGAACGTCACGATAAATGGGTGACTTCCATCGGAGGTCGTACCCATGGCAATGGCCTCATTGAACTGAAGCGCACTTTCCGGAATTAAAATCGTGTCGGCCGGTTTGCCCAAAACTTCGTTAGCTTCGCGATAGCCCAGCGTTTTGAACAGCTTTTCATTGATGTTCTCGATCGTCTTCGTGGCCCCGTTGATCACCACGTGGCCTGCATGACCGGTCTCCACAAAATATTGGTACAGAGCCGACCAATGATCGTTGTGCGGATAATTTTCAGATGGGGTGCTGGTGAGAAGATCAAGACACGCATCTAGATTGAAGGGTCGGCTGACCTTGTCGAGGTTGTAGAACTTGACCAATTTGATCAAAGTGTCCAAGCGAAGGTTGATCTTACCGCCTTCGATGTTTTGGTAGTGGCGGTAATCGATGCGCATGTTCTGAGCGGCCGTCACCTGCGATAGGCCCATCTTTTTACGGGTCACCTTGAGCGTCTTTCCAAACTCTTTCAGGAAGTCTTCCATTTCCATCATTTCTGAGCCCCTTGTTTAAGGTTCTTTAAACACAGGTGTACGACAAAAATACCGTAATTTCAATGGTTTCTCTGTTAAATGAGCTTAATGACCAGATTTGATTAAACATAACTGGCACTTACTGGACCGGAGGACCCCAACGAGGGACGTAAAATGTTAGCCACCTGCGGCAAAGCCCTCTGTCAGATCGAATTAGGGGCTCTTTGGTAGGACTTTGGATTGTAGTGGGAGTTGGGTGTATGAACGCCCTTAATATCCTGAAAATCAGTTTTATATTTATGGCCCTCGGACTGTCAGCCCAGGCCCTGGCGGATTCCGCCGAAGAGGTATGCGCCAGTTTTGAAGGTGTCCGTCGCTCCAATTGCGTAATTGCCTTCCAGCAAATCCCGAACAAAGGGGCTGTGGCGTACACCTTCAAGTATTGGCAGGCCAATAGCGGAAGTTTAAAAGATTCGAGCTGTGTAACCCATGGTCACGATATTGCACACAAAGGAATTCGAAACACGTGTCAGGTTCTCATCAATGACATTCGTTCAACGTACAAAGGGAACCCAAACCGTGCGAATGCCTATTTTGTGGATCTTTGTGCAACGTCTCCCCAGAGTGTTGTGAAGAAAATCTATGTCAACAAAGGCACGGGCACCAACGCGTACAATTACAGCGATCGAGAAGGGTTGCATACAACCACGCCGGGCGCTTTTTTGACGGGAACGAAAATAATCTCATTTATTCCCTACACAATGTCGGCCGCCTACCAGGGAATCAGAAAGTTGCTTGGGTTTATTCCCGGGTTGGACCTCGTAGGTGTACAGTCGACCAACAACCACACGTCAGAAGGGAAACCCATGCACGTGTCTGGTTACAAGTCGAGCTGGGGTTGCCCCTCACTGAATCCAGCGGATGTTTGGATTATGCGCAAACTGGCATCGAACGGACCGTCACTCGTCATGAATTACGGTCCCGATCAATTTCATCCCCAGGCCAGTGTCAGCAATTGTCGAGCTGTACCTGAAGGCGGTGGCCGCGTGGTGGGTTCCGTGCGGGCAACGAGACCCAAAGGAATTTACAGCCGCGTGAAAGGTCGCCTGCAACGGCATGGCCGCCGTCATGGTTATGGCCGCGGTCGTCGTCGAATTCGTCCCGTCAGTCCCAATAACTATCGACATCACTATCAACACGATAAGGGAGCCGCTCGATGAACTGGCTGAATGTTATGACCTTCACCTTAGTTTCAACTTTTTCAGCCGCGGCCTTTTCAAAAGAGTGCTGGGTTTTTCGTGATGCTTCCGATCCAGAAACGGAATTAAAGAGCCTAACGGTTGAAGTGGAGCCCGCGACGAGCAAAGACTCCGAAGTGCATGTTGGCAAGATCAGAGCAGTCCGTAGGACGGGAGCGCCCATCGTTGGGCAATCGAGCTGTCGAAAACAAACACCCACGGAATGGCGTTGTCAGATTATGGATGACCGAGGTTCTTTTTTAATCAGTATAAATGGCGCAAGTGCCGAATTTACTGCGTCCCATCTTCTTTTAGGAGACGGCGGTGACACGTTGGATTTTGTTGGTGATGAGATTGATCC
Source organism: Ottelia alismoides (assembly GCA_037367405.1). Classification (NCBI taxonomy): domain Eukaryota; kingdom Viridiplantae; phylum Streptophyta; class Magnoliopsida; order Alismatales; family Hydrocharitaceae; genus Ottelia; species Ottelia alismoides. Next base: position 12,370 of record JAZKJV010011619.1, read on the forward strand.
ATTGCGGCTGAAAGGTCAGGCTTGCGCCGGAGCGAAGTCTTCAACCAAGCGTCAGTGAGGACGCCCGCTCAATCCGATCCCAAATTGCCTCCCACGCCTGTTGATCTGAAGATGAATCTCGGATGGCGATGACGTTGTCGCCGGTTTGCGATAGCTCACGAAATCTCTGATAGAGGAGCCGAGCGGTCTGTTCAGGTTCTTTGCCCAGCTCAAGACGAGAAACTTGCTGAGCGTTAAAACCCAATCGCTCGTTCACTTGCTTTAGAATTTCGCCGTCCGAAATATCGGTTCGCAAGATTACAACGGGGCAAGTGGGTTGGTAGTGAGCCTTTAAGTGTCCCGGTGAGGCCGTGGATTCGGCACGCTCGAGCGAAAATGAAAGTCCGTGTTGTTGCAGTTCTTGTTCGATGGCCGAGCGAGAGATGCCCCCGGGTCGTAAAATGCGAATTCGCCAATGGCCATCGCTTCCAAGTGCATCGATGACTGTGCTTTCAAGGCCGACTTCGCAGGGGCCGCCGTCGAGAACGGGGACACTGCCGTTAAATTCGGCCTCCACGTGCTCGGCGCGCGTGGGGCTGGTTCGGCCAAATCGGTTCGCGCTGGGCGCAGCGACGGGCACACCGAGGCGCTGGATGAGTTCCAGGATGAGTGGATGTCGGGGGCAGCGCACGGCCACGGTTTCTAGGCCCGACGTGATCAAAGGTGAGATGGCCTGGGACTTGGGCGCCACCATGGTGAGAGGGCCGGGCCAAAATCGCTCGCTTAGAATTTGAAACGGCTTTGGCCAGCTTGTGACCAGGGTGGGAACGTCTTGGATCGAGGCCACATGAACAATCAGCGGATCGAAAAACGGCCTTTGTTTAGTCGCAAAGATTGCGCGCAATGCCACCTCAGAATCGATTCGACCGGCAAGGCCATATACGGTTTCAGTTGGTAGGGCGACGACGCCTTCAGCGCGTAAACAATCCAACGCTTCATCAAGACGAACAAGTGACATGGTTTTCGTTTACAGGGCTAAAACGGCCTTTGCAATACTTGGCGGCGGAATTCCGGTAGATAGGGGAAAAACCAGGAATAAACTTTCAACTCTTTCGGGTCGGGAAGGCGTTCGTCGATCAGAAACTTATAGAGGGCCTCGATCTCTTTGAGGCTGACTTGGCTAAAGCCTTCAATGGGCGTGGCCGGAAGCCAACGAGCGAACTTGTTGGTTTGCGAGAAATACGTATGTGCGAGGATTTCGCATTTTTTATCGAAAGCTTTGCGTGGTAAGCGAAAATTCTTATCTGCGAAGCAGTTGTATGCCGTTCCCCAAACAATGGCGCGCTTATGAAAAGAGCGGTGAACGGCAAGACTTACGTCTTGGTGATGAGGGTGGCCATACTCGCCAAGGATGCCGTGTGTGAAAACCTCAACGGCGTTTTCTTGGTTTAACTTTTCAATCAGTCGATCGAGGTCCAGTCGAGCTTCGAAGAGGTCCGGAAAATCCCATTGTTCGGCTGTGTGCACCTTCAAAGCCTTGCAGGCGTTCATAAAATCTTGATGGCGACTGGCACCCATTCCATCGGCGTTGCCGTCGGTCACGCAAATCAGCTTCCACGGGCGGCGGCGATAGACTTGCAACAGACCACCGAAAAAGATGGTTTCATCATCTGGGTGGGCTACGACGAGAAGGTTGTGCTTCTTTATTGGTTTCAAGCTGCTATGATAATAGCAAATGCGTTTAGTAGTTTGCAAAGACGATCGCGAGTGGGTGCAGGCCGGCTGGGATTGGCTGCATCAGGAAGTAAGACCGGGACAACGCTTGTTTATTCCTGCCGGCGGCACGCCGACGCCGCTTTATCGCCGTTTTCGCCAAGATCCTTCCGAGCTTTTACGAAGTCTGACTCTTGTTCAAATTGACGAGATCTTGAACGGCCCCAAACGTGGAACTTTCCGCAGGTTTTTTGAAACTGAGATGGGTCCTTTTCTTTCCCAAATCGAATTGATTGAGAACGCGGACCGCGACGCCGATGCCGCGATCCTGGGTGTTGGCGTGAATGGTCACGTGGCCTTTCACGAGCCGCAAATGCCTCGCCAATTTCATAGCGGTTGTGTTCGATTGAGCTGTGAAACCTTAGAGTATCTTCATCTTGACGATCCCACCTGGGGCGTGACCTACGGTGTGGGCTCGTTCATGCAAAGTAAATCGATTTTAGTTATGGCTCAAGGCGAACACAAAGCCCGCATTCTCAAACGTGCCCTAAAAGGCGAGGAGCTGCCGATCACCTGGATTCTTCAACACCCGCAAGTGACTCTGCTCACCAATTTTGATCTTTAAGAACGCCTTAATGCGCACCTTCGGGCCAGGGATTCACGGGAACCACGGGCGTGGCTTGCGGCTGCACGGGAGCTTGTTGGATCGGCGGCGGGACGACCGGCACCGGGGCTTGGGACGTTTGCGGTCGTTGCGACATCATTTGCATGAGCTGCTGGAGAAGAGGCGAGAAGTTCTGCATTTGTGAGTTCATACTTCCGAGACGGCTTGCTGGGGAACTGGGTGAGAAGCTGGAATCGTCTTCATAATCCGGCGCGGAGAAATCGGGGTTGGGATTGCCGGTGCAGGTTTTCCCCGGATCGGGCCCGTTGGGGAAAACATTTTTTTTCATCCATTCAAATTGAGCGGGACAAGCACTGCGCAGGTAATTCGGTGAGTGCAGATAGGTTGCAAAAACCTCCGCGAATTCCTCGTTGCGCGGATTATGGTTGTGGTTGGCCGTGCAATAGTGAGTGACAGGACAAACAGGCATGCTTCGTTGATAAGAGTTATAATACCCTCTTAAGCCTACGACGTGTCCAAGCTCATGGGCAAAATGCGAAGCCGCGCTTTGCGCATTGGCGCCCGATCGGCACTTCGTAACGAGCTCGACGGTGTTGGCGCTTGATGTGTAAGAGGCACAAGGGCTGCCCCAGGATTTTCCGCCTTGATGGATGTTCACTCGTACATTGCCGACCAAGTTATTCGCATTGCCGCCAGCTAAGAAAGCAACACGACCTAAAACCGATGGAAGCCAAGCCCGCTCGCTCTGATCCGCTGGTCCGTTGATTTGAAGTCCCAAATCATTGCGGGTGCTGTCTTTAGGGCTGAAGCAGGCGGGATTCATCAGCAGACCAGAGAAGCTGGCCTTTCGTTGGGCGTGGACCTTCGGTGAGATCATCACCGCTACCGACATCAGAATCATTTGGTTTAGGAAGTGCCCAAGCCCGTTCTTCATCTAGAAGCTTATCGGCAGATGTGGGACTTGTCTCAATACCAGACATGGATTCTTTTGAGATTTTGAATTGTCTCAAATTGAGACGATAAAATTGCTCAGAAATAAAAAGCCCGGTAAGAACCGGGCTTTGAAGAAAATAAATTCAGTTGAGATGATCTAGTAACGGTTGCCGCCACCGCCGCCGCGTCCGCCGCCGCCACCGAAGCCACGGCCACCGCCGCCACCACGGGGTCCACCGCGTCCGCCGCCTTCGCGGGGAGCTTGAGGACGAGCTTCCGAAACGGTGATGTTTCGACCACCCATCGGCTGACCGTTCATACCTTCGATGGCTTTTGAAGCCTCATCATCGGTCGCCATTTCGACAAATCCGAAACCTTTGCTTCGTCCAGTATCGCGGTCTGTGACCACACGAGCGGACTCGACTTTACCGAAGGATGCAAACTGGCTTTCCAAGCTAGCATCATCGATAGTGTAGGGCAGGTTGCCGACAAATAATCTCTTACCCATGAATTCCTCCTCTTTGGCCGAACGATGAGCCACGGGGAGAACAGAAAGGCACCATTGCACTTCGTTTCTGTGGCGGAATCGGAACCAAATACTGGTGTTAGGGTACCGCAGCGGTTGATATATTTTCAAGCGAAACCGCTGTGGGAAAGGCTTTCAGAGGGTTTGATTTTTGAAGCTCCGCATCTGGACTGGACCGAAGTTTTAATTCTCGTCGTCCGAGCGGCGTATGATACTCCGTTGATTCCCTTGCAGAATTTTCTTACGCATGCGAATCGTCTTCGGCGTAATTTCAATCCACTCATCGTTCTCAATCCATTCAATACAACGCTCCAAGGTCATCTCTCGAGTACCCTTGAGTGCTACATAATGATCGGATCCAGAGGCCCGAACGTTAGTGAGTTTACGTTCTCTTGTCGGGTTCACATTGAGGTCATTCTCTTTGTTGAATTCCCCAATGATCATGCCCTCATAGACATCCAAACCGGGCTTGTAAAACATCACCCCCGCGGTCGTCCAAGTTTAAGAGAGCGTATTCAGTTATGACACCGGTTCGATCGGCGATCAGGGCGCCGTTGGAACGATGAAGCATTTCACCTTTCCAGTCCGTGTAGCCAATCATTTGCGAGGCGAAAAGGCCCTCACCTTTGGTTGCGGTAAGGTACTTGGTACGCATGCCCAAAAGTCCACGGGTCGGGATGTCGAACTCGAGACGAACGCGATTTTGTGTTCCGGAGGGTCCGGAATGCTGACCCACCGTCTCATACGACATTAAGATTCCTTTACGCTCTTGAAACATGCGCGTTACATCGCTTGCAAACTCTTCAGGGAGATCCAGGGTCGCGCGCTCCAGGGGTTCTTGCTTTCTGCCGTTTTCGTCGTTGCGAATCAGCACTTCTGGCCGGCCGACCATGAACTCTAAACCTTCGCGGCGCATCTGTTCGATCAAAATGGCGAACTGAAGTTCACCGCGACCGAGCATGCGGAATTGATCCGGTTGTTCTGTGTCTTCAAATTTCACGGCGACATTGTGGCGACTTCGCGTAGCAAACGTTCGCGCAATTTTCGCGACTGCACGGCTTCACCTTCGCGGCCGCTGAAGGGCGCGGTGTTCACCGAAAAAATCATCGCTAAAGTGGGTTTGTTGACTTCGATGCGCGCCAGACGAGGCGTGGTTTCTTCGCCGGCCACAGTGTCACCAATCTCGAAATTCTCAGAGCCTGCGACAACACCTACATCTCCGGCTTCTAACGTTTTCACTTCCGCTTGGCTTAAGCCAGAGAAGCGAAAGAGTTTGGTGACGTTAAAGCCTTCTAGTTTCTGCGCGCCTTTTTCGTCGACGCCAAGTCGGTAGGCTCGTTGGCCCACATTCAACTGACCCGAGACAATGCGGCCAATCGCCAAGCGACCCACGAAGTCCGACCAGCCAATGTTGGCGACGAGCATTTGAAAGGTTTTTTCTTCGCTCACTTTGGGCGGTTGAATGTTTTCAACGACCAAGTCAAAAAGCGGCTGCAGCGATCCTTTTTTCTCGCCGGAAATCAGGGCGGGAACTTCTTCGGCATTGGTCGTGCACCAGCCGTGTCGCGCGCACGCGTAGACGATGGGAAATTCTGCCTGCTCCTCGGACGCGCCGAGATCGATGAACAAATCGAAAACCTGGTTCACGACTTCTTTGGTGCGCAAACCGTCGCGGCATTCCGGGCGGTCCACTTTATTCACGCAAAGGATAATGCGATGGCCGCGCTCCAAAGCTTTCTGCAAAACAAATCGTGTTTGGGGCAGTGGCCCTTCCGCTGCATCCACCAGCAAAACGGCGCCGTCGACCATGCCGAGAATCCGTTCGACCTCGCCGCCGAAGTCTGCGTGCCCGGGGGTATCGACGATGTTAATGCGAGTGTCTTTATATTGAATGGCGGCATTCTTTGCTTGGATCGTGATCCCGCGTTCCCGTTCGAGGTCCATGGAGTCCATGACTCGCTCCTCGACCTGAGCTCGCTCAGAGAAAGTGCCGCTTTGGCGTAATAGGTGGTCCACAAGCGTGGTTTTGCCGTGGTCGACGTGTGCGATGATACAGATATTTCTTATTTTTTCCATATGAAGGTCTCGACAGTAAGCGAGGGGTGGCACTTAGGCAATGCTTTCTTGCGTCTGAGCTGCGGCCTAACCTACACTTAAAGTCTCATCGAGGTTCTGCAACCGTGATTTTCGGCAATGAATCTATATCCGCCTACACTCGTGCCAATGTGACGATTTGGATGATTTTGGCCTTTCAAGCCGGACTGCTCAACATTGGTGGTTTTATGGCGTGCCAGCACTTTGTCTCCCATGTCACTGGGTATGCCACCATGATGGGCCTTGAGATTGGCCGTGGTTCCTATGCTCAGGCCTTCGGGATGGCTGTCGTTCCGGTTTTCTTCTTGGCTGGAGCTATGATGAGCGGGCTGTTGGTCGACTTGCGCTTGAAGCTGCACAAAAAGCCCCAATATTACGTGGTCTTCGGGGTTTTGTTTCTGTTGATCCTTATGGTGGTGATCCTTGGGTTTAATAATTATTTTGGCAAATTCGGTGAGTCTCAGCAATCGTTCCGCGAATATGTCCTCATCGCCCTTCTCTGTCTGATCTGTGGGATGCAAAATGGAACCATCACCTTGGTGTCGAAATCCGTGGTTCGCACAACCCATCTGACGGGTATTACCACCGACCTGGGGATTGGATTGATTCGCGTGCTCAACCGGCGGCGGTTGAATGGAATTGTGGACAACGAAGAACGCGCCAATCTCATGCGGATTGGAATCATTATTTACTTCACCATGGGTTCCATAATCGGAATGATGGTCTTCCGCAGCTGGGGTTACCGTGGATTTTTGTTTCCAACACTGATTTCGGGCAGTTTGTTTTTCACCACGCTTTATCACCAGGTCCTTAAAGACCGGTGGCGATCTAGGTGATCAGCGTATCTTCCACCCAACGGGCAACGGCTTGGTCCGCCCAACGAACTTCATCGTAGGTCGTTCCAAAACCCAGGAAGCCTACGTGTCCGCCTTTTTCGGTAAGTAGGATATCGACATTGTTGGAGTGCTCCACTTGGCTAAGACCGTAGCCATCGACAATCGGATCATCCGCGGAACTGACGATCAATGTGGGGATCTTGATTTCAGGGATAAAATACTTTGAGCTGCAGGCTCGATGGTACTCTTCAGCATTGCGAAAGCCAGCGCGATGAGTGGCAAAAATCTCTTCGAAGGCCCGCAAATTCAACTCTTTGGGAATTTCAATTTGGCCCACGGAGTCCGGATAGAGCTCCATCAAAAGTTTGGCGTCGGCTGCGATGTACTTTACGAAATGTTTTTCGAACAATCGATTTTCTGGCAAAGCCATCCGGTTTCTGGAGGCCTCAAGATCCACCGGCGGCGACACGGCGATCACGCTGTCGAGGTTTCCGGAGGGTCGCGAACCATCTTCGCCAGCCATTTTCAAAGTGACGTTTCCACCGAGTGAAAAACCAATCTGTGTGACGGGCGAGTTGGGATATTTCTGCTTAATCCAGTTCAAGACAAAGCGGGTGTCCTCGCTGACGCCGGCATGGTAGGCGTTTTTGGCTAAACCGCGGCCGGGTCCGCAAAAGCGCAAATTCAGGCGCAGGACCAAATAGCCCTTCTTGACCATGCGTCGACACATCCGTTGCATGTACGTGGATTGATGGCTTCCTGTCAGTCCGTGAACCAAGAGCATAATACGCTGACCAGGCTGCCAATGCTTGGGGCGATTTTCCGCCATCACTAAAATGTCGCCGTCGGGAAGAACGAGGTGATGAAACGTGTTTGGACGATCTGGCTTTAAGATAGGCCAGTAGTTTCCGTACAAAGTCTGCCAGAAACCCGTGCGCGCAAAGGGGAACGGGTAGAACTTATTCAGTTTTAATTTTCTGAGAACACGCTCGACGCGGTCTTCGATTCCCATGGCAGATTACCCTGTCGTTTTAGCCATTTTTGCCTGTTCTGTTTATACAGGTAAAGTCTGGAAAAGATCAGAAAAATTTTGCATTGCAAGCCATAAACTCGGCTTAGATTCTGAACTCGACAAGATTCTCGAGGATTTGCGTCGGTTCGAATTTTCCCGCCTCCGACTTACGAACGTGGGCCGCGGGTTGAGCTGGATCGTGGGTAAAAAACAACACCCAGTCCTCCGCCACGGCCCGCTGGAGGATGGCGGCCTTCTCATCGATGAGTTTTTCAGGGAAACGATCATAGCCCATGGTGATCGGCAGATGGACCCAAGGTTGGCCCGGAATCAAGTCCCCGCAGAAAAAGACCTTGGTTTCATCGCCCCGAAACAGAGTGTGGAGCTGCCCAGGCGTGTGGCCTTCGGTGGTTATAAACTCGACACGCCCCATGAGATCCGCAGGCAGGGGGTCCTTTGGAACAATCAGAAGTCGCCCGGTGGCCTTCAATTTTTCGGTCAATTCGGGAATGAATGAGGCACGGTCGCGGGAGTGGGGGTGAAGGGCCCGCTCCCAGGCCTGTTCGCCTACGATGAACGTCGCTCGGGGAAAGACCAGATCCCGACGTCCCTCGCTCAGTTCTTGAAAGGTCGGAAGCAAACCTCCGGCGTGATCAAAATGCAGATGGGATAAGATGACATAGTCGATATCTTCGGGGGCGTGGCCCAAGGTTTTGAGGTTTTCGAGCAGCAAGTGGCGCGACGGCGTTTGAACTCCGAATCGCTCCGCGAGCTTAGGCTCGAAGAAGGCGCCGATCCCGGTCTCGCATAGAAGTTTCTTGCCGTCGAATTCGATCAAAAGACAGCGACAGGCAAGAGGGATACGGCCCAAAGCGTCCGGCGCGATCCATTTTTCCCAAACAGGGCGAGGCGCATTGCCAAACATGGCGCCCCCATCGAGGAGTTGGCGGTTTCCTTCAACAGACGTGATTTTTGTACTCATGTTTTATTCTCCCGCTTGGAGGTCGACAAGCAGTCGACCTTCCACTTTTCGGTTAAGGAGATCCAATGCGGCGTTTTGTATGTCTGAGAGTTTCAGTGTTCGATTGACGTAGCCTTCGATGTTGGCGGGCTTCCATGGACCGGAAAGCAGACTCCAAAGTTCTTGGCGCAGAGGCATGGGTGTGTTGTTGGAACTGGTGCCGAGCAGGCTGACGCCTCGAAGGATAAACGGCATCACCGTGGTATGCACTTCGTGTCCGCCGGCAAGGCCAATGGCGGCTACATTTCCCCAGAGCTGCGTGTGCGCCAGAATTTGCGCAAGGAGTTCTCCGCCCACATTGTCCACCGCGCCTCCGTATTTCACAGTTTCGAGTGGCCTTTTGCCAAGACCGAGTTGTGCAGGCGATAGGACTTCACTTGCGCCGCGGGCTTTGAGCCTGTCATGAGCCGAGGCTTTACCGGTGAGCGCGTGAACCGTAAAGCCTGCACGATGGAACAGCTCTACGGCAAACCCTCCAACCCCGCCACTGGCGCCGGTGACAAGGATCGGGCCCATGTCGGGACGTTGGCCGTTGATCAACATTCGTTTGAGCGCAAGAGCCGCTGTGAATCCAGCTGTGCCGATAATCATGGCTTCGCGAAGACTTAAGCCGCTCGGCCGAGCCACCACGGAATCACCACGAACCCTTAAGAATTCCGCGTAACCGCCATCGTCGTTCTCGCCGATGCCGCAGCCGGTGATTAAAACAGCTTGCCCGGGTTGAAATCGGCGATCCGAGGATTCGATCACGATTCCTGCGGCGTCGATCCCGGGATTGAGCGGGTAACGCTTAAGAATTTTGCCCTGGCCAGTGACGGCCAGCGCGTCTTTGTAATTGACGCTAGAGTAGTGAACGCGCAGTAGGACTTCACCGTCGGTTAGATCCTGGCGCGAAATTTTCTCGAGCCGAGTTTCGCCGGGTGCATGAGCACGAAGAGCTGAAAAGCGTTCGCTCATTAGATCAACTCCCGTTTCAGATGCGTGAGTAGTTCAGTGCAGGCATCTTCGATTAAGTCCAAAACAAGTTCAAATCCATCTTGGTCACGATAATAGGGATCGGGAACTTCTTCTGCCCTGTGAATCCGGCAGTAGGACGTAAGCGCTTTCACCTTGTGGTGGTGTTCTTTTTTGCTGTCTAACGCCAAAACGTTCCGCAAGTTCGCTTTGTCCATGGTCAAAATGTAATCGAAGTTCTTAAAGTCGTCGGGTGTGACGATCTGACGGGCTTCGAGAGAAGTAAGGTCATAGCCTCTTTGTTTAGCGTGATGGATCATGCGGGGATCGGGAGATTCACCCTCGTGCCAGCCGCCGGTGCCCGCAGAATCCACATGGATCAGATGGGCCAGGCCCTCGCGTTTCACCATATGGCTGAAGACCCCTTCGGCAGCAGGAGAACGACAGATGTTTCCTAGGCAGACAAAGAGGACCTTCCTTTTCATTTTGCCTCAAATTTCAGGGACGCGGAATTGATGCAGTAACGTTGGCCCGTCGGTTCGGGGCCGTCATCAAACAAGTGACCAAGGTGGGCGCCACAGGTTTTGCAAAGGACCTCGGTTCGTATCATGCCGTGGGAGGTGTCTTTTTTGTATTCGAGGGGATCGCCGGAAGCGTGAGGGGCCTGTTGGTAAAAGCTGGGCCAACCGGAGCCCGAATCGTATTTGGTTTGAGACTCAAAGAGCAGGGTCCCGCAACAGGCGCATTTGTATTGACCTGGGTCTTTCATGTTCCAGTATTCACCAGTGAAGGCGCGCTCGGTGGCTCCCTCCCGCGTGACCCGATACTGCCATTCGCTTAAACGCGCTTGCCAGAATGATTTAGGTTGGTTACGCCAATCCATGGTCGCCAATTTTAGGGGTTAATATGGATTTCAGCAAGCTCGTTCTCAGTCGTCGTACCGTTCACAATTACCGCGCCGAAATGGTGCCGGAAGCGTGGGTGCGTGAAGCACTCAGTTTGAGTCTTTGGTCGATGAATCACCGTCTGACCTTTCCGTGGGTTTACGTAATTGCGGGTCCCGAGGCTCGTGGACGGCTCGCCGATTTGGCGGTGGAAATGAAGAGCGCCAAAGAACCGATGAGTGAAGTGAAGATCAAAGCCACGCGCGACAATATTCTAAATCCCGCTTATTTGGTCTTTTTGGGTATTAAGCGAAGTGAGCCCAAGCAAGAGCACGAAGATTACGCCACGCTGGCGGGCAGTGTGCAAATTGCATCATTGGCTTTGTCGGACAGGGGCGTGGGCTCAAAGTGGAGCACTGGAGGCTATTCACTTCACGCTCGGACTTATGAAATTCTGGGTTTGGATCCTTCCGAGGTGAAACTTGAGGGGGCTTTGATGATCGGCGTTCCCGCGGTGATTCCAACTATTCCGGTGCGCCCTTCATTGGAGAAATTTTTGACCACAACTAAGTAGTGGGCATTCAGCCTTCTGAACCCTTCGCGAAATCCTCCTCATAAACCATATTATTTTAATTTACATAATATCGAATTCAAAAGTGCGGGGAACTTCCGGGGACACTTCGAGTTCAAAATAGACGCGGCCAATCTCGCGACCGTCGGCGGTCTCCACTTGCACTTTCCACTCACCGGGTTGGTAATTGGATTTCACTCCGTAGCCGCGAAAACCTTCAGCGCGGCCACCGACAATCCGAATGGGAATAGAGTCTTGCAAAAGCCACCCTTGCACATTGTCTTTCCAGTACCAGCGCATCGTCACCTGATCGGTAAAGCTTGTCGGCGAAAAAATCCGAAAGGCGACATAGATCTTGTCCGATCGCTGGGCAAGAAAATCCTGGTCACCATTGTGCCACACCTTCCACCAAGGCCGCTCATGGGACAGTTTATAACCCTCAGCAGATTTCTCAACACCGTGGTAGACGCCGATAAATGGTATAGATAAAGGAACGGGTGGGATTAGCTTCAAGAAATAAAGACCTAGAAAGCTGATCAAAACAATACCGAGTGGAACAAGAATTTGGCTCTTCGCACTCTCAAAAAGCGCTTGCCGATAAGTTTGAATCCACCAACCCACGGCAATCAGTGGAATGGACCCGATCACCATTGAAAACAAAAACACGAGCATATTGATCGAACCCACAAAGATAGGCACGACGTATGAGAAAAACGCCAAGTAGCAAAGGCTCAATAGCCCGAATTTAAATGAAAGCCCTAAGCCTTTGAAGCGAGCCGACTCGTTGGCGACCAGTAAACCAATCAGCACGATCATGAAGGCGAAGGAAACTAAGAGCGATGAACTTTTAAAGAAAAAGATAGTGTAGAGATTCAGAAGGTTACCGAAAAAGAAATGAATGATGGCGGTGCGATACTCGTAGTACCAGCGTTTAAAAAAGATTTTTTGGCTAAGATCCATCGGAGGGCGAGAGGCTTCAAAGAACATCTGCATCAGCGCTGCATGAATCACGATGAGGTAAACCACCTGTTGCCCAATCGTGACCCATGAGTCGATTTGATCTGTCGTAAAGATATCAAAAAGAAATCCACCGATGAAAAATCCGATAGCGAATTTCGCTTCGTTTTCTTCAAAGTAAAGTTGCATGCGTTTCAGGCGGGAAGAGTCAGGCGTCGAAGGTGAGATTGCTAAATTAGACATGGACTCAGTCTAACGGTAAAAGAAGGTCTCCGTCATTTCAAACCTGGACCCATGGCTAGCGGTGGTTCTCCGCAAATGTCCTGTAAAAACCGCTGGAAGTCGATTTGTGGCTTAGGTGTAACTAAGATAAACGACATTTGGATAAGATTCAGACTGTCTTTAGTTTCTTTCGCCTCGCCGGTAAATCCTGTGAATAAAAGATAAGCGAAACGATGAGTAGACGAGTCGCGCACCAGATAGCCGGCGCCAGGCTTAATCGGTGCTGTCACTTCATCTGGTTCAGTGAAAGCGTCAGCGGACGGGCATAATCCCTCTAGGGAGAGAGGAAACAGCAAAAGGTTCTGGCTTTTGTTCGTGGCCGTGATTTCGGAGTCGCCTTCTTCTGCATAGTCGACCATTTCTAGGGTGATCTCCGAACCTGGCGATAAGGCTTCCGAAAGTTCCACGTGAGCTTTCATGGTTCCGAAAGTCAAAGCATCCAATGGCTTTTCACTCACCAGATGGCCGGGCGTGGAGACCTCGTGAACCACTCGGACTTGACGAGTGTTTTGGCCGCAGTTTTGAAAGAGGGCCAGCAAAACACCAAGGGGAGCCGTCAGTAAGACGAAACGCCATTTTGACTTCATTCTTTCAGCATAGCTGAGAGAGGTGATGGTAATAAACATTTGCCATCGTCATCCGGACCTTCCTATAGTGGCGCCATGCGTGAAACCCTAGGTGCATTGGAATGCCTGGTCCGCCCGGGCGAAAACGAAAAGAAATGTGTCGTTTTGTTGCATGGCTTTGGCGCCGACAACAGCGATCTGTATCCATTGGCAGACATGTTGGATCCCGAAGGCGAATGGACGTTCTATTTTCCCAACGCTGCCCATGAGGTCCCCATCGGTCCCATGTGGTCGGGTCGTGGTTGGTTTCCGATTTCCGTACGTGATTTGGAGACCGGGATTGACTTCAGCAAAGTGCGCCCCCCGGGAATGGCGGAATCCGCAGCCATGATCAGTGATTTGATTTTTCACCTTGAGCCGACCCAACTCGTTTTGGGCGGCTTTAGTCAAGGTGCCATGATCTCTACGGAAGTAAGCTTGTCCCAGGCCGAAGACATTTCGGCTGTGGTTCTGTATTCTCCAACACTACTCGATGAGGAGCAGTGGACAAAAAAAGCTAAGAACTTGAGTGGTAAACGGATTCTGTTGAGTCATGGGACCCGCGACACCGTCCTGCCTTACAGTGGCGCTCAACGACTTTATGATCTCTTGAAGGCCGCCGGCGCGGAGATTCAGATGGTCAGGTTTCCTGGCGGCCATGAAATTCCCAATTTGGTACTTCAGCAGACGCGTCAATTGCTGGCCAGCTTGAAATCTTAAGGACAATCGTAAGCAATCCCAGTCACGCCCGTTCCATAAGCTGAAAATTGCTTAATGCGGACATAATTGGCGCCTTTGATGGCGGCCTCTCTTTTTAAATCTTCCATCGCCTGTTCGGAAGTGCCCTTTGCCGAAGAAGTCACGCCACTAATGACACCGAGATCCTTACAGTCTTCGCTGGGTTCATCGCGGCTGACGCGAACTTCTTTAGGTTCGGGAAGTACAGAGCGCGAAGCACAAGCACCAATGAATAGAGCTAACACAAGGACTAAAACAAAACGCATCATAGGACGCCTCCTGAAATTGGATAAACTGAGTTTAAAGCGAAGATGTGCCACCGTCAAAAGACGAGATGCCATTGAGAAATAAAGGCGACATCGGGAGCATTGTTGACGTAGTTCCAAGCGCCTCGGTTGTCTTTATTGCCTAGGCCCCAGTCTTCGATCATCATGAAATTGACGCTACTTCCGGATTTGAAATTCCAGCGGAGTCCTATGGATTCAGACCCGCGCCACTCTACCAGTGAATTCCAACCACTGGCGACACGCTCTTCCGACTGATAATCTGGATTTGAGTACGTGTAATTGTATTCCGAGATGTTCTCGCATCAAGATGGGCGATTCCACGCGGGCTTGCAAAATTAAACCAAACGTGGGGCCGAAGCCTAAGTCCAAGGTGAGCTCATACATTTGCGCCCACTCTCGTCGTGGCCAGTCCTTGAGATTGTCGTTTTGCCCAAGTTGAGTGAATCCTGCCGTCGCCCAAGCCCCTGCATATTTCCAAAGGGGAACTCCGAGATGAGCCAGACCCGAGTAATCGTTTGTTCCCGAGGTTAGGCCGTTTTGACGACGATGAGTTGGAAACTTCACTTGCCCCGAAAAAGCCAAACCGCAGTCGCAGGCGCCACGGGTGGGGGATCGCCACTTGATCGGCCACCATTTGAGCTTGGCTTTGAGGTTGGCGACACCCTGGCCATGTTCCGTGGCCATGGTGTCATCGCCGTTGGTGCGAATCACAAATGAATTGTCGAAGGGATCATTCAGGTGACGAAGAAATCGATCTGTGTTGATCAAGGTGTGAAACTGATCGATGAAATCATCAAGAAAGCCACCATTGCGATTAGCATAGGGGACTTCTACACTAAGGGCCCAAGATTCGCTGAAAGCATGGCCGATGTTTAGAATCGCGGTGCTTTGTTCAAAATCTGCTTTGTAGGTGTAGACATCGCGGGTGCGTTTGTCGGTCATGGAGAATTGCATATTCCAAACGTTGGCGTGATTGAGTTCGAGAGAAACCCAATTGTTCGTCGTCCACCCAGGGGTTTCACCCACGGGAAGAAGATGCATCCATCCCACGGGATGGGCGTTGTGAAATGACGTGCGCGTGGCTCGGGCTTGAGCGCACCAAAGCCCAAGCCCGCAAAACGCGATCCAGAAAAGACGCATGTTTTTAGGATCGCAAAATCCAGCGAGGCTTACAAATTGTCGAAGTTGAGTTTTACGATCCTAGACAGCGGTTTAGCCTGGCAGGTGAGAGTCTCGCGATGAGCGATATTGTCTTCATTTAAGATTCCTAAATCTTCTTGGTAGACTCGACCTTCGACGACCTTAGCCAAGCAAGCCATGCAGGCGCCATCCATACAGGAATAGGGCGGTTGAGCGCCAGACTCGAGGAGGGATTCAAGAACCGATTGCCCTTCTTGCGCCGGAGCTTCAAAAGTTTCGCCGTTCAGTACGGCGACAATCTTCTCAGGACTTTCCGCAGGCACGTCGTCTCCGATAAAAGTCCAGTCGTCTTTCACGTGAACCTGACGAGCCGTTTGCATTCCGACGGCAAAGTCTTCTTCACGAATGGCGGAGTTGTCGGCGCCAGCCTCCACCAAGTGGGACCGAACTGTCGACATAAATTCTTTTGGCCCGCAAATGTAGTACTCGCGAAGAGCGGGGCCACTCTGGGCCTGACCAAGTAAGGTGCCGATCAGGGGGCGATCCAAGCGGCCCTTATGCGTAACTGCGGAACTCTCGGGTTGGGAGTAAACAAACTCGATTTGAAGGCGAGGAGCAAAATGCTTTTGCCATCCGGCCAGTTCGGCGGCATAAATCACCGACTTTTCGTTGCGATTGCAATAGATCAAGGTGACTTTGTTTTTTGTCGAGGCGCTGAGCACGGTCTTCATGATCGAATAGATCGGTGTGATTCCGCTGCCAGCGGCAATTAAAAAGTAATGCGTTCCATGGGCCGTGAGCGTGGGTTTAAAAAAGTGCCCGGCCGGTGGAGTGGTTTTGAGCGCGTCCCCTTCTTTGACTCGATCACATAGAAATGTGGAGCCCTTCCCACCGGGAACTTTTTTAACGGTGATTTTAAATTCTTCATCCATGAGCGGTGAGCTAGAAAGTGAATAGCTGCGATTGATTCTTTCACCATTCACGTCCAAGAAAAAAGTCACGAACTGACCCGCCTGATAACGGAACTGAGTCTTCAGAGGCTCTGGGATTTCCAGCACCAGGGATACGGCATCGGGAGTTTCTTGGATTCGTCGAAGAACCTTCAATGGTTTAGCGAGATGATCGTTACTCAAGCTCATTTGTTTATCCTTTTGTGATCCAATGGGCCTCGGCCACAATGCGGGCAGGCCCTGTCAAAATCGGTTGACCGTCTTGCCAGGTGACGGACAGTTTGCCACCCGGTACAGAGACCGCGACGGATTTTCCATTTTCCCCGCGAACAAGAGAATAGGCCGCCGCGATGGCGCCAGTGCCACAGGATTTAGTAAAGCCTTCCACTCCACGTTCAAAAGTAAGGCTCGCGATTTTGCGCCCGCTCAAATGCTGTACGAAGGTGACGTTGGTGCCTTCCTTCTTAAATCGGGGATCGCGTTTTACAGCATGAGCAAGAACGCTCAGATCTTCATACGAGTTTAAGTTCGGAACGCGAACCACGGCATGGGGCACTCCCGGGCGAATGAGGTCAAACTGAACTCCCGCGCCGTCGGGACCAGATTTAGTCCATTGGCTCCACTCTTCTTGTTCGATAGGTGGTAAGCCGATAGAGATTTTGTCGGCAGATTGAACATAGGCTTGAACGGTTCCTATGCGTGTTTTGAACGCCAACTCCTCGCGACCCGTGCGGATGTGGACGTAGAGGCTAACAGCACGCGCGGCATTGCCCACACATTTCAGCTCGGCTGCCGTCGGAGTTGTAAAAATCCCAGCCAAAATCATGGCTTTTGGCGGGTTCTAGAAAAACGGCGCCGTCGGCACCAAGGCCATCATGGCGATCACAAAGCCTTCTCACCCATTGGGGGCGGCTAGCTTTGGCTTGCTCCCGTTTCCATAACTTCTGCAAATCGCGAGTCAAAAGATCCACCAAAATAAAGTCGTTGCTCGTTGCGGACACTTTGATCAGAGGAAAGGGAGATGAACTTATACGCATGCCACTGAGGTAACCTCAACAGGCGCGGAACGCCAAGCCTTTTCGCGGCCGAAACGGGTGTTCGTGATTTGGACAACGTAACTGATGAATCTAAGGGCAAATTTTTGGAGAGTGCGGCGAGTGTGCATAGTTTGTACGCGAATTCACGAACCATGGGTTCCTCTGATATCGCGATAATATCCATTAAAAACAAACACTTACAAAGTGCCAAGGCTGGCGCGATCTTTGTACTAGGGAAGGGTATGCGAACCCTAGTCGTTGCCCTCATTTTAAGCTCTTGGTCCCTTTCGGCTCTCGCGGGCCGTGAAGAAGGACAAGCGGATCTTGCCTCGGTGGCCTCTTCACACTCCGTGAAGTACTACGAGCAAACCGCATGGACCGGGGATAGTATTTCGACTGGCAACCGCTCACATGTGATCGAGTTGGTCGAGGTTTTGACCCGCGAGGAGGGTTGCCCAGCTCGTTCCCGAAACTGCGGTCGCGTAAAGTCGGCTCAAGGCGATCAAAGCATCAAGTAAGCCTCTTTTTACAAAGATCCCAATTTTTCTTTTCAAAAGCGATACGTCGAGTACATTCCCTCCCTGAACCAAAGGGGGGGTATGCAAAAGCGATTCATTTTATTTCCCGCGCTCGCACTGGCTATATCGTCTTGCGGAGTTAAAAAAGACGCCGAAGAGATGAAAAAAACTTCGGAAGAAATCCGTCAACAAACGGACTCCGTGGCCAAAACGTCCAATGAAATCTTGCAACAATCTCTTCAAATCTCTAAGCGGACGAATGACCTTGAAAGTGAGCTCACTTTTAAAGAGTCCTACGTCTTAACTTTGGCGAACTTGGATTTTCTTTTCGGTAAGGAAGAGAAAAAGACGCAACAGGGACCTGAATCCCATTTGAGTAGTGACCCGGATCTTTTGCTTTACGCAAGCGCAGCTATGCAGGCCATGTACTTCCAGTTTTGGAAGGGTGACTTCAATGAAAAACTGGAGGCGCTCGACCACCGTTTGCAATTGGCGGTGGACACACTCTTCACGCGTTCGGTGAAACACATTCCGCGGAGTTTTGAGGTGAATGTTTATTCTCCTGACCGGTCCTATAAGGCGATCGCGTCTTTGGGCGCGCGGTTACAGGATGTGCGACCCGAGTTCACCGCCAGCCTAGTACAGGCGGGGATGAAGCCGTTTTCGCTCTATGATGTTTTGATTTGGGCATTGGCCGCTCGCGATCGGCTGAAGCGCGACGAACCTTTGCCAAAGGCCGTCGCCAAGGTTTTGCATTGGCGGCAAGAGGCGATTTATTTGCTTCAGTTGCGCCATAACTACCTTCCGATCGTGGTGTTGTGTCGTATGACGAAACTTATAGAGTTGAATGACTTTTGGAAAGTAGTGACCATCGTGAAAGGCCAGACCGCGGACCTGCGTGATTTTGATCCGGAGCAGTTGCGCGAATGGACGTCGTGGTTGAATCAGGCCTCCGAAACCCGTCGTCAATTGCGCGCCATGGGGATTGAGCCGAAGTACAACTGGGCTATACACAAAATGTTGAAGTCTTTGGACTTCGGACAAAAAATAATTTTGTCGGCCGAGCCGTTTTCTAGCAATGAACTGGAAACTCGGCGCTACGAGTTCGCCAAGAGCTATCAGGCCATTCTTGACGACTACGATCAGTCGGCGAAGGGACTTTGGTAAGAGTGGAGTTTACGGGCTCCGGGTTTCAGTACTTTCGTGTTTGGATCGTCAACTTCGCGCTCACCTTATTGAGCGTTGGTTTTTATTCACCATGGGCAACCGTCCGCAAGCTGAAATTTTTGGCTGAACGCACACATTTAGGCGACGAAACTTTGGAGTTTCGGGGGCGGGCCCAGCCCATTTTATTTGGCCGGTTGGCTCTCTTTTTTATATTGGCGATGTGGCTTTTGGTCTCACTTTTTCCTTGGGTGGCGATCGTGGTGGCTTTCGGTATTGCGGCTGTGCCGGGACTTTTGGTTTATCGCTATCGGTTTTATTGGAGTGCCTTCTCGTTAGGAGGTGTGCCATTTCAGTTTTGCGGTCGGATGAGGTCAAGCTATCGAGTTTATCTTGCGGCGGTTTTGATTTCAGTTCTGACCTTTTTTGTGGGGACGCCCTGGGGTTGGTTTTTGCACAAGCGATTTCAGATGGAGAACACGCGACTAGGTGAGGAGTCCCTTCGGTTTCATGGCAAAGCCTGGCCCTTCGTGCTTTGCTACCTGCCAGCCTTTGCTGTTGCGGGTTTCTCTGTGGTGGCATGGGTCGCCCTAGTCTATGTGGTGGGTCCGGATAGGATGGAAGAGTTTCGAGTTTGGCCCTGGCTATTGCTTTACTCTTTACCTTTTTACTTAGTGTTTTTGTTTTGTCTGGCTTCAATCCAAGCGAGAACCGGTAATTATCTTTGGAATCATTCCATGCTCGGAGATCGAACATTCAAGGCCGAGTTTGAGACTGTGGATCTTTTTGGAATTTATATTCAAAACTCTTTCCTGATGTTGATCTCGGGTGGCTTGGCTTGGCCATGGGCGCGGGTTCAATTGTGGAGTTACCGGGCAGAGCGGATAAGCGTGACTAGAAACGCTTTTCAAAGAAGTACTTCATTCGCTTGAGTTCATCGCTCTTATTGTTGGCATACCACTCATTAGTGGATAAATCTTTATAGGCGAGTTCAAAGTTTGATTTGGCAAGAGAGCTTTTCTTTAAAAGTTGCTGGCACTCAGCGATTTCAAGATAAACGTGGCCGTTAATATTTCCCTCTGATTGCATTTGAATCAATAGATCTTGTTGAGAAAGAAGTGAAGCTTCGACTTGGCCGAGTGCGCGGAGTGAGCGAGCCCGACTCCACTGGATTCGCATGGCCTTGCGGGGCTCTTGCGAAACATTTTGTTGAGCTAAGGCGGCCTCGAAGCATTGGAGTGCCTGATCGAAACGGTGAAAGTCAAACTCATGCCAGCCCTCTAGAAAAAGGAGGTGCGAAAGCCAAAGGCGTACCTGCGGATCTGTAGAGGAATCCGCGAGAACCAAGGCCTTCTGTAGCCATTCATTTTGTTGCCGATGTGGTCGAATTGCGGAGAGCATCAATGCGGCGTCCACCGCATGAAACACGAGACCTTTTTCATTCGCCTGAGTCCAGGCTTGTACAAAAAACTGATGAGCCTTGATTAGGTTCATTTTCAAACACAGAAGACGTCCTTGTTCCAAAAGCCAACGCACCTCTATTTTTGAATCGAGATCTTGACCTAGTTGAGAAATCATTTGGCGAGTCTGGTTGATCGTGGCTTCCGCTTTTTGTAAATTTCCTTGGAGACCTTGAGCTCGCGCCAGTTGGGTGTGGAGTTCAACTGCTTTAGGGTTTGGCTGTGTTTCCCAGTTCTCTGGAAGCTGTGTGAAGATCTTGGCTTCCGCGTCTGAGTAGGTCTGGCATTGCCAAAAACCATCGATATCAGGAAAAAAGGCGAGTGTGTCGTTTAAATTCTCAATTCTCATAAATTCATTCTAACAGGTTTATAGTCATCACGTAGGATTAGATGTTAGATGTAAGTGAGACAGTCCCGTTTTTGCCATGCGATCAAATAATTCCCCTGGCGATATCGAAAACATGTTATATTGGTATTTGTTACACTTTTTGTCGCACTTTGAGCCCTTGAGCATTCCGTTTAAGACCTCCATTGCGGCTCCCAGCCTTAGGAGGTCTTATGGGAAAGAAGCTTTACGTTGGAAATCTCTCTTATTCTGTCACGGCAGATAGTTTGACTGAAGTATTCAGTCAGTTTGGTGTGGTTGAGTCCGCGCGAGTCATAACCGACCGCGATTCAGGGCGTAGTAAGGGCTTTGCATTTGTTGAGATGTCGACGAATGACGAGGCGGCCGGTTGCGTTCGCGAGCTGAGTGGTCGCGACTTAGAAGGTCGTCAGATGAACGTTTCTATTGCTAAACCACAAGAGGGTCGTTCTGGCTCGAATCGCGGTAATGGATTCCGCGCGCGATTTTAATGAGTAATATTTTTTATGTGAACCGACTCGGACAGGTTGATCTGTCCGAGCTTGAGTCATTATTCAGTCTGGTTGGTGACGTAAGGAATATTCGGGCAGAACATTTGTCTCAATCGAGTATCGGCAGTCGCTTCGGCGTGATTGAGATGGAAACCAAGCAACAGGCGGCGGACTGTATCGAGCGCTTTAATGGCCATGAAATTTTAGGTCATCGACTTGTTATTTCGTACGCAAAGCCAGTATTGCCGTTGCCTAAGACTCAAGTGCTGGTTGACGATGAAAGGCGGAAAAAGAATGGCAAAAGATGATTTGAGTTGTTGCGAGGGAAAAGTTGTAAATCAACCCGGTGGCGGCGTTTATCAGATTGAGTTGGAAAACGGGTTTAAGATTTTTGCTAAGTTGTGCGGTAAAATGAAGCGCTTCCGAATTCGCGTGGTTGTGGGTGATCGGGTCAGTGTGGGACTTTCGCCTTACGATCCTACCCATGGACTGATTTTACACCGGTTGAGGACTTAGCCGATCTTTTCGATTTCAAGAAATCGTGTGATCGTCAAAGCACTTCCGAAAATCGAACTTCTCGGGCGTTTCCTTGGGGATATAATCCAAGAGCTTTTTCACAGGCAGAGGCTTGATAAACTGAGCGCGAAGATTGATCACGCCCTGCACTTTTTCGAGCGTGCCACAAACATGAAGTAGTGGAGAATAAATCAACGTCAAGCGGTGCTCTTTGTATACGTCGGGCATCAGCACCACGTTGACGATGCCCGTTTCGTCTTCAAGAGTAATAAAAGCCACGCCTTTGGCGGTCGGCGGCCGCTGTTGCAAGCTCAAAAGTCCGGCTATACGGATGCGAGCACCGTTGGGCATGTGAGCCAGGCGATGAGCTTTGGTAAAAGGAACAGAGTTTTTTTGCTGTAAGGACTGCGACCAGCGTTCCAGTGCAGGCCTCAGTAACCCCAAAGGGTGGTTGAGAAGAGAGTAGCCCTGCATTTGATATTCGCGATTCAGTTGATCCCATTCACTTTCTTCGGGAATCAAGCTTTGATCCAAACTATAGGGGCTTTCGCCAAAAAACAAACTCTGCGCATCCAGGCTGAGAGCTTGAATTTTCCAGAGGGCTTCGCGGGCGCTCAATCCCAAGCATTGAAGAGCCCCCGCGGACGCCAGTTGAATCAAAGTGGATTTGTTGAGTTGAGTGCGTCGAATTAAATCACTCAAGTCTTTAAAAGGGCCATGGGTATTTCGTTCTGTTATGAGGCTTTGGATATGCTTTTCTTTTAGGCCATGAACGGCGCGAAACCCCACGCGCACGTTCTCGTTTTCGAGCGTGTAGTCGTATTCGGATTTTTGTAAATCCAGTCCTAAGAACGAAACATCATGGCGTTGGGCATCGGC
This sequence comes from Ottelia alismoides, assembly GCA_037367405.1. Lineage (NCBI taxonomy): Eukaryota > Viridiplantae > Streptophyta > Magnoliopsida > Alismatales > Hydrocharitaceae > Ottelia > Ottelia alismoides. Next base: position 34,906 of record JAZKJV010011619.1, read on the forward strand.
GATCAGCGCTCGGGGTGAGTAAAAGCCCATGGGTTGTGAATTCAAAAGCGCGCAGACGAACACATCCGGATGATGGCATTTGATGTAGCAACTGGCATAGGTCAAAAGCGCGAAACTCGCCGCATGGCTTTCGGGAAATCCATAGGACGCAAACCCCACGATGGTTTGGTAAATCTGTTCGGCGTAAGTGATGTTAATGCCGTGATTGATCATACCGTTGATCAGGCGCTGGCGAAGCCCACTCATAAGGTCGGATTTTTTCCAACTGGACGACATGATTCGCCGAAGCTCGTCCGCTTCGCCAGGAGTAAAGCCGCCGACGGTGGAGGCGATTTGCATGATCTGCTCTTGGAAAATCGGCACACCTGAGGTTTTTTCGAGAATAGGTTTTAAGTCTGGATGGGCGTAAGAGACAGGCTCCAGTCCATCGCGCCGGCGTAAGAAGGGATGAATCATGCCCCCTTGGATGGGGCCTGGGCGAACGATGGCGACCTCAATCACAAGATCATAAAAGCACTTGGGCTTTAGACGCGGCAAGAGCGACATTTGCGCTCGCGATTCAATTTGAAAAGTGCCGACCGTATCCGCCTTTTGAATCATGGCATAGGTGGCGGGATCTTCGCTCGGCAACCGATAAAGATCGTAATCCAAGTTTCGGTGAGCTTTCAAAAGACCAAAGCTCTTTTCAAGGGCGGTCAGCATGCCTAACCCCAAGACATCGATCTTGAGCATCTTTAAAACCGTGAGATCGTCTTTGTTCCATTGGATTACATAGCGCTTATCCATGGTGGCCTTCTCGACGGGCACACATTCCGTGATGGGGCGACGGGCGATCAAAAAGCCACCGGTGTGGATGCCTAGGTGGCGGGGAAATCCCACCAGTGCCATGGCGATCTTGAGCATCAAGGCATAGGTTTTGTCACCAAGTCCCCATTCGCGAGCCTTTTCAGGAGCGGCCTGAAGTTGATTTAAACCTTCTCGCCCCATGAACTTCACCATTTGATCGACGGTCTTAAGTGGAATTCCTAAAACCTTGGCGCACTCACGCAAAGCCATGCGCGAACGATAGCAGATCACGGTGCAAACCATGGCCGCATGTTGAGCACCGTATTTCTCGTAGATATATTGGATCACCTCTTCGCGTCGGCCACTTTCAAAATCGATGTCGATATCCGGTGGCTCGCCCCGTTCTTTCGAGATAAAACGCTCAAACAGCAATTGAACTTTTGTCGGATCCACGGCGGTCAGGCCGAGCGCGTAGCAGACTATGGAGTTGGCCGCCGAGCCTCGTCCTTGGTGCAAAATTCCCTTCTCGGTGGCGAACTGGCAGACATCCCAGAGGGTGAGGAAGTAGTCTTCGTAGCGAAGTTCGCAAATCAAGTCGAGTTCATGTTCTGTTGTGTTCAGCACGTTCTCTGGAACGCCAAACGGAAATCGTTTACTTAGGCCTTCCAATGTGAGTTCACGTAAGTACTCACTGGCTTCTTTGCCGGGAGGTCGAGCGGCTTGCGGGTATTCATAGCGCAACTCCTTGAGAGAAAACTGAAGTCGCGCGGCAATTTGAACCGTCTTACCCATCAGATCGGGTCGATCCGCCCAGATTTTACGAATTTCCGCCAGAGGTTTAAGGTGCCGCTCGCTATTGGCGGTGAGACGGGTTTTGGCCTCTTTGAGGGTGGTTCCGTGTAAAATGCAAGTGAGCACGTCATGTAGTGGTTTGCGTTCGGGCGCGTGCATAAACGGACGCTGGGTCGCGAATAACTCAAAGCCAAGCTCTTCGTACTTCAGAGCTTGGCGATAAAGATCAAGAGATTCCCAAGTGTAGTCCTTCCAAACGGGGAGGTAGAGGCGATCGTGGAAAATCTCTTGCAAGCGAAACAGATTCTCTTGATTCCATGGCGGGAGAGCAAAAGCCAAAAGATCATCCCCATGCAGAGCCAAGTCTTCTAAAGCGAGATTGGAAAACCCCTTCTCGCTACTGCGCTTACTCTCTGTAATGATCTGGCAAAGGTGAGAGTATCCTTCTTTGTTCATCGGCAAGAGCGCAATGGAGCTACGATCGGCCAGCTGCATCTCGGCGCCACAGTGAAATTGAAAGTCTCGATTCAAAGAATCACTCTGCGCGACAAAATGAGACGGATATTCGATGGCCTGAAAACCGCGGACGACCCCATAAAGACCGTTCAAGTCACAAAGGGCGAGGCCCACATAGCCCAAAGCTTGAGCGTGAAGAGCCATTTCTTCAGGATGAGAAGCGCCCTGAAGAAACGAAAAGTTCGAACGACCAAGAAGCTCGACAAAAGGAATCTCAGTCGCGGAAGTCGGCGATGAAGAAGAACTCACAAGCTTGAGCTTCTTCATGGCAGCCACCGCTTGGTCTCGATCAACGCATCAAAAAAGCTACGAGCATGTGCATAAGCAAAAGCACCAAAGCCATATAGAGCAATGGAATATCGCGCTCTCGCGAGTGTTGATTTGAGTTCATAGAATCCCTCCCTTGAACTGATCTCAATCGAAAAATCCGTGTAAGTAGTATTGGGTCTCAATACGGTCATAGTACAACCAAACAAATTCACCTTTTGGGGAAAGGGCAAAGTAGTAGTCCCGCCCTCGAGAGTTTTCCCACCAAGAGTCTTCCAGTCGTTCAATAGGTTGAGCGCTTAGAAAATTGAAACTGTTCAAGCTCACGATCGCCAAGGGCTCGAGACTTACGTAAAAGTCGCGACGGTCTTGGCGCTTGAGACAGAGAATAACTATGCGCGGGTCGGATTTGAAAACTTCGACCTTCAATTTCAATGGAATCCTCTAAAGGATCATAGTCTTCAAACTCTGGAGTGACGGCCCAAGACTCCTCGGGAAGAATTTCATCTTTCGGGCGTAAAAAGCCTGTCGTGAGAGAAGCTTGATTAAAAATACTCACAAGCTGATCCAGTTTTTCCTTATCACTCACGCGGGGTTCAAAAAATGAGAGTTGTTGAACTCGCTCAGGGCAAGGGATCACTTGAACCTCGATCTGTTTGATCGGATTGTCGAGGTTCACCTCACTCAATTTATTCTCTAAAAGTTTCAGAAACAGTTCCAGATTGCGGCCTGGGCTAGCGGGCTGCAGCTGAATCATATGGACCTTGTCGGAGTACTCGCAAAACAAGCTGACGATCATTTTCTGCGCGAACTCTCCTCGCCCCTGAAGGCGTGCCATCAGACGGCGAAGCATTTTTTCCAAGCAATGAACTAAGAAGGGCTGAAGTGAAACAGGAAAGTCCAAGTGGACATAGTCTTCCAAAGCTTCAGAAGGAAGTAGGGGTGAAATCACCTGCTTATCTAGTCCGTGAAGGCGCTTCCAAATGAGAGTGCCGGTGTCTTTCCAGCGTTCACGAAAAGAGTCGACCTGAAACTTTCGAATTTCACCGAGACGATGAATCCCCAGCATATGAAAGAAGTCGACAATGTCCTCCACTTCCGCGGCGGACCTCCAAGCGATCAATCCTTCTAACTGATGTAGCCGAGACAGCGGCGCCACACTGAGATCCTCAAGCTCTCGAGAAGGCTGGCTAATAGCGCCGGGACTTTCCGCCGCTAGAGCTTGAGCTCCCCAAGGCGTATCGCTGACCGCGGCCACGGTGTCGGTGAAAAACTCACGGGAGACCTGAAGGGCCTCATCCATCAGGCGCCGCTCGCCGCCGAAGATTTTCGACGTAGATGTAATGTCCATAAAAACCAAGCCCGGCGCCCGGTAATGAACCCGTGGACTGAAGGTGAGAAAGTTCTCAGCCACAGAGGGCGCGACGTCCTGATGCAAGCAAAGGCAAAGTGTCCGCATAAAGATCTCTCCTTTCTAAGGTGTGGGGGGTCGGGCGGTGCAAAGCGCGTAAAATCGTCACATGATGTCTTTGGAAGTGAAGAATCAAAGAGAAGAAAGGATTGATCGAGGCAGGTTTGGCATGACTGATCAAAACCACCGCGCAGCCATAGCGCAGAGCCAGTCGTTTTAGCTTTAAAGCCTGATGCTCCTTTAATCTCTCCTCACCTAAATCACAGCCAATGAGTTCAAATAAACAAAGGGACATCAATTCCTGCAAAACCCAAAGAGTTTGTTTAGTGTCCACGGGGGCTCCAACCCAAAGCATCTTTGACAGGTCCACTTGCCGATGTCGTAGGCTCCAAGGTGTTAGCTGCGTTTGGCGATCATTGATCCATGCGGCCCATTGCCCAGCTTGAGTAACCAGGGACGCACTTCGCATCCAAAGAGAAGAAGCTCCTCCGGCTTCACTCACAATCAAGGAGACGGCTCCTTTTGGAAAACCCTGCCACAAGATAAAGCGGTCTAGGGCGGCCCATCCTGTCGCGACTCCGGGTGGGGGAGCGACGCTTTCGCTCGAAATCAATTGAGGCCCTAGTTCACGCCTCAATTCATCGAGGGAGAGCTTTGTTTCGGGCAAAAGAATCTTTTTGGACACAGTACGCCCCTTGATGGCCGTCATGGCCATCGTATAAACCTATAAAATTAATTTAAAAAAACGCAGACCTAAAAACGCCTCATTAATCCAACCACAACACCCTGAATGTCCACTTGAGGCGGTGAATACCACATGGACTTCATTGTTGAATTGGCCGGTCTGAGCTCCACTTGTTGCGGTGACGAGGGGGGATGTGTATGACTCTGTGGATTTGTGTGGATATCTTTTTGCCGATGTAAATAAAAGCGTTTTACCGTAGCTTGGTTGTTGACCATGGCGACAATGA
>JAZKJV010011620.1:0-31125 GCA_037367405.1 Ottelia alismoides
TCGGCAACAGCCCAGTACATCACGTGCGTATCGGCAACAGCCCAGTCCTCAAAGACAACGAAATGACCGTCATTGGGGAGGGGGATCGTGGGCAACTTCCGGGCCGACTCGCAGGCTCGGCAATGCCGGAGCGCGCCAGGCATGTATGTCCAATCCTGTTCAGCAACAGTGCTGTGAGGTGGGCATTGCAGCACAGCCTAGCGAAACCTGGTTGCACCCTGTAACTCTGTTAGTTCTGTCCGCCTTGCTGCTCGAGAGGTGTGGACCCGCCCGACCTTCCGCATATGCCTCTCAAGCAGCCCCTCAAGCGGGCACTCTGACGCATCTCGGGGCATCGTGCACACTGGCGCGCAGACACATGGTCGCAGGCACATCGTGATGTGCGCAACCCCGGCCGCCCCTTTCCCGCGCCCGCCCACGGCCTGCCTGCGCCAGGTCGAATGGCTTGACGAACGACGCCTTGAGGTTGTCCAGCAGGCCGGCGCTGAGCGCGGCCAGGGTGGTCGGGGGCAGGGCGGCCAGGGCCGCGGACACAGACACGCCGGGCGGCGGCCTGAGCAAGGGCGGGGACAAGGGGTGGGGTGGGGTGGGGCACCCAATGTCAGCACATGGCACTGCACGCCGAGCCTGCGAGGGGGTCTATCTATCCTGCGCGTGCCGTTACCTCCTCGCACACACTCCTCCTCTCGGCACGTTGGTGAAGCGTATGCGGTGGAGGAGCGCTGGTCAGCGCGCGGCAGCTCGCATGCATGCATGCATTCCGGTCGCACAGGGAAGCAAGTGTTAGGAGCGGCGCTGGTAATCAGCGCTTGTGAGCAGAGGCGAGGCACTGACGCGTGCTACATGCATGCATGCATGCATGCATGATGGATGCTGCAAACCTCATGACACAACTGGGTCGTCTGCAACAAAACCGCACGTGCACGGCACTGCGCAACGGGCACAACGTGCCACCCTGTAAGGCAAAGATGGCGCCGCCGGCGGCCACAGCAACGCGCTGCTGTCTGCGCTGAGCCGTGTCGTGCAGCAGACAACAGGCAGGCGGCACATACTCACTTCGGGGCGGCGGTGGTGCCGTTTGTAGGCGAAGCCGCGGCGTTGGCCATGGGAGTCGGGCCGGCCAACACACACAGTAGCAACAGCAAGGGAGCGGCGAGGGCGCGGGGCAGGCCCATCGCCGCCGCAGGGCGATCTTGGAGCGTCATCGCGGCGCGCGGTGCTGATGCGCGGTCGCGATGGGAATAGGCTAGGAAGTCGATAGCTGCTTGCGAGGTGTCCCTGGCGGAGGGGAGAGGGGTGTGGGGCGGGGCAGAGATGGGGCCGGGGCGTAGCACGGCCTGGGTCGTGAGCGCGGTGGGGCGGTGGCCTACCGGCGTCATACGGCATCGGTATGCCGGTGATGACAAAGTGCGTATAGTGCGTAGCACTGGCGTTCGCCACAGGCACGCGATGCTGACACGGGTCAGGTGGCGAGTACGCAGCCCTGGTTGTACCCACGCGGCACTTATTGCTGCCGTGCCCCGGGGACAGGCGCCGGCGAAGGATGTTCCCGAGGGACGACGAGAGGAGGACTGTGGGGAAGACGCAGGCGCGCTCGCGCCGAGGTGCAGGCTGCGCTGCATATGGGTCTTCGTGGGCCCGAGTAATAACGATCCGGGGGACCCGCAACTCCTTGCGGGGGTCTGGGGCCGGCCTGGCGCATTTTCCAGCCGAGCTCCCGTACGGAGCGGACGCGCCAACGGTTCGCCTCGCTGATGATATGTGCGTGTACATCCGACGGATACCACGGCCAACCACCGCGCCGGACGGGCAAGCAAGAGCCCGCCTCACCTGTGATATGGGCGTCGACGCTCGGACGTGGGTGGGGCGGCTCCGTTGCAATCAAGTGCGACGGTGTTGTTGTGGCGTGTGGCCAGGACGGCAGGTTTGAGTACGGCGCACAGGCTCAGTGCCACCGGGTCGTGGCTGGAAGGCTTCTGGGTTCACCCCGCATAGGCTGCTCGCTTTTGTATTGCTTTCTATCGCAGTGGGGCCGCGATGGGTGCTGTCATGAGCAGCTGCCAAGCAGCAATCGAAGTCCTGATGGTGACGGCACCTAACTGTCGTTTCAACTCTAGCGCGAGTACTGTCGGTCGAAGCAGTCAATGTGCGAGCCCCCGCACTAATACTAGGCGAAGCTACGCAACCCCAAAACGAAGCACTCAAGGCACCCTCCTACCACATCACCTTGTCCGGTGTAAGGGTTTGGGTTTGGGCCGTTGGATCTGTGGCTACTTGCGCAGAGCCATCGGGCTCACGCCGTCCAACCTTTGCCGTACCAACGGCTCGAAGCACTGGCAGCAGCTGCCCGGTCGCTTCACGGTACAGGCAACGAAGCCGGGCTGTCCGCGGCTCGACGCAGCGCAGGCTGCGGGCAGGCCAGAACCCAGCCTGGCCAAGGGCCGGCACACCACGCACGCCAACAGCAGCCCCACGTGTGATGATCAATCATTCCTTTGGGGATACGGCTCCGTTAGGGAGAACCCCATTGGCTGCTGCTGCTGCTGGTGCTGCGCACCAGGCGGCCACCGACCAACCGGCCGGCCGCGGCCAGCGGAGGGAGAAGTGGGGCCGGGTGTGCGCCCGATCACAAGAGGCCGGTTGAGGCTGTCCAGCTGGTGCAGTGCCCTGCGCTGAAGCCCCGCCCCAGCACAGAAAAGGAAAGGCCGAGCGCAGCGACGGTCCAAGCAACAGGTCCGGCGTGTGCGTCAATGCATCAATGCTGATGTAATGCCGGAACCATTAGCACCCTCTGGTCATATATGTGCTCACACGCAGGCAGGCAGCGCGCGCGCTTTCGTGGCTGCCACAGCCCGCGCCCAAGCTGGCGGAGGACATAGGAACGTAAAACGGAGGCGAAGACGTTGCGGGGGTGTAGGGGTGTGGGGCGGAGGCGGAGGCGTTTTGGGTCACGGTGCGGGCGGGCGGGCGAACGATCTGCACAGGGTCAGGTCATGCTGCAGCGTTGTCGTCGTCGTCGTCGTCGCAGGCAATCATGCATTGCTGCCTGGCGGCTGGTGCTGCTCGTGTGATCGAAGCATTGCGCGTTTCGGCGCCCGCGACCACAGCGTGTAGCACTATGAGAACAACAAGAATTCCTTCGCGCTCCTCGACATTCCTTAGGTTTCCGCATCTTTTCGTAGCTTTCTTTACGCCGCCGTGGGAAATTCCTTACGTGGCAGCCGCTGTGCGGGGCCGGAGCACCAGCATAGCTAGTCGCCATATGAACTAGTAACGGAACTAGCTAGTCGTCAGGAATAGGCATGTGGGTCACAGGTAGGCAGTCGGCACACCGCGGCAGGCGCGCCATGACGTGCACGCCCCCTTTGGTTACCACCTCGGCTACTCTATGGGCACCAATGGCATCGCTACCTAAAGGCCCTGCTTCTAAGTGGGTGGGCGAGCAAGAGCGAGCGAGTCTCGAACAAAGCACAATAATGACGCAGTAAGATAGGTCCACGCTGAGCAGCAGCTACACGCGTACAGGCCACACACGTATGTTAGTTCACGCGCCCCTACCAACCGGCCCCCCGGCTTGATGGATCTATCGTGATGGCGGCGGCTCGATGGGCTGTTCAGGGCTGTCGATGGCAGCGCGGGGCTAGGCAGGGCCCATCAACACCTGAATAAGTGCATCAAGCACTATCAACGCCAGACTAGCTGATTGCTATTATCAGGGAAGCTGATGGAGCCATCAAGCGTATCAAGCGACATCAAGCACCGCGCGCCGACCCGCCGCCGCCAAGGGCTGAGACAATGCGCAGTGCACATCAGGGTCGTCCCTTGGCTTGCTATGGTCAAATGTGTGAAGTCGCAAGTCGTCTGCCGTGCACAGGCGCGCGCTGGCAGTTAGGTGCATATGGACACGGAGCGCTACATACAACGGCGCGCGGCACGACAGATATGAAGTGGCATAAGAATGGTCTGGAGTCTAGTGATGTACACGGCATGTGTGTGCAGGAAGTCAGTTGCACATACGGCCATCCTGGCAGGCAGCAGGGGCGTATTGTCCCCGAGCTTGTGAGGGTGCCAAGAGTGTGAAGTGGTAAGAAAAAGACAGCCTCCAGCGCAGGGACACCGTCAGTCCATAACGGCCGTGCTACCCCCGCCGGGTGACGTGGTTGGGGCCGCACACCACCAAAAATGGATATCGAGCATGCCGTTGCACCCGCAAGGCGGCAAGGGTGCAGTGCACGCAGAGGGTAGGTGAATGATCCTGTCGTCTTATCCGATTCGATTCCAACGTACCGCCCAACGCGCACTCTACGGATGGTCAAATGCACGCATCGAAGACGCATGGTGCATCATGGTGCGTGCTGGCTACACTAGCGTGCACGCACCGAGCACCTAGGCCTCAAGAAGACGGCGGTAATAATCAAAGCGTTGGACAATCTGGTGGAGCAAGGGAAAGTCATAGCTAAGGTACGCGGACAGGCGTACTCAGACGTGATTCCCAGTAACGCCAGCGCTTGGTCCTTGCTGCTGCGTGTCCCTCCCTCCTCCTCCTCCTCCTGCTCGTGCTTTGCGTGGACACCTGATGCCGTGCGCCCTGCACCGTTAGGAATTCGACAAGACCAAGATATTCATCCCTCCGCAAGGAGGCCTGCAAGTCTTGACAAAGGAGGTGCTGCAGCATTTACATCAGGCCCAGGCAAGCCTAGTAGGCTGGGCCGCCGACGACCCAGCCCTGCCGGGCCGCCGACGACCCAGCCCTGCCGGCCGCCGACGACCCAGCCCTGCCAGGCCGCCGACCCTACCCTGACCCGCTTCCCTGATGTGAGCAGCACTGGTTGGCTGGCGTGTTGGGCTTGGGATAGTGCAGCACTAGTAGCACGTGTATGTGTGCAAGCCGCTTAGTTGCTGGACAACACAGGGAGCCGTTGAAACAATGGCCGCTGCCCTTACGCCTGCCGAGTCCTGGACGTCTACGGCCTTGGCCGCCAAGGGCCAGCTGCAGCGCCTCAAGGCAAGGCAGCCGCTGCCTGTGCAGCAAGCACGCACGACGCTGGCTACCCGTTGCCTTGCAAACACTGCCGACACTATTCAGTGAGACCCTCTCAATCAGGAATCGGTAGATCGATCGGCTTGCCGGTTACAAGAGAGGTGGCGAGCCTATGTCGCCGCGATGGTTCTGTTTACTGCGGCATGTATGTATGCGTGTGTGCGCCGTAAACGAGATGAGATGAATGGGCACACACACACACACACACACACACACACACGCACGCACACACACACACACGCACCATGCATCCGCTGCAGCCCGCTTGACGGAGCTGCAGACGCCAGCCGCCAAGCCACTGTGATGCAGCATGCACGCATAGTTGTAGAGCGTCCGGTACGGAAGAACATACAGCAAACATTGCTGATGCTTACTGCAATCAGCTAGCTAGGCCAAGGCAGACGGCTGCAACAACTGGCCACATCCTAGCCACATTCATATTGCAACATCGCAATCAATTGATTGTGCACGGCGCGTCCTGAGCGAGCGGCTGGGGAGCAGCTGGATGCGTGAGGGGAATGAATGCGCCTCCCTAGCCCGCGCATGCGCTACAACACCTTGTAGCGCGCGGCTGTGCACGCCCACGTACGGAGCTGCATTTATCGTTCCATGCTCACCATGACTACTGCAAGGCCGCCACAATCAAAGGAAAACTCCAAGCTTCGGGCGGAGTCCCCATTATTCGGAAACGAGTGCATGCCGGCCCTTGGCCCAGGCAAGGCCGCAAATCACTGTGTCGGCATAACAACTTGCAGCATGTGTACCACGAATGTGTTTTGGGGCGCCACCAGCCGCCCAAGGCGATGAATGCCTGGAGGGGGATATGTACAGGTGAGCGGTAGGAGCACGGCGTACGGTGCAAGAGGCGAAGGCAGGGGGCCCAACCGTGTTCCCTCAGGCCATGCAACATCAAAGAACGGACTAACGGCGGCTACTGAGGCCCGTGTGCCGCACGAGCGCGTCTTCTGCTCTCCGTCTCGAGGTGGGCGGCAAACAATCGGTCCCTCATCACGCTTTGCCCCTCCCTCGCTGAGGCCAGGCGGCGCGGGCGGGCCCGAAGGGCGCCACCATCTTCGGCTTTACGTGCAATCAAAGGCATTGTCAATAGTCTGATGCACCACTCGTTATGAAATCATGGAACCAGCGGCATCCTCTAACCTCAGTTCATTCGCTCACATCGCGGTATGGTCCATCCCGGGCTTCTGGCTCTCTGCTTCGTGCGTGCCTCTTCAGGGCTGCTGGCACTTCCAGGGGAAGCGCCTGCAGATGGGCGGCAGGGTGTCGGAGAAGTCGTCGACCGGCGGCGGCGGCGGCTTGCGGGGCGGGGGCGGCGGGCGCGGCGGGCTGGGGCACATGCTGCCCAGCTGCTGGTCAAAGACCACGGTGGCGCGGAAGGCGTTCTGGTGGATGCCGCAGGGGCCCCTGCGCCGTTGGCGTTGGCTGCAAGGTGGTGGCGTGGGAAGGGAGGGGGGGGGGAGGGCAACGAATGGCAGTTGTACATACGTTTTTGTTGGGCGCGCGACAATACGCGGGTGGTGGCCACGCTCCGTAGCGCGTCGCGTGCTTCGCTGCCTGCGCCTGTCGTACGGGCCCGATGCGGCGCACAGCGCGCGCCGCCGCACGGTGCCGGCCGTACACAGACGCACTGCAACGCAGATGCGCAGCGCCGAAGCGGCGATGGCAGGATGCAGAACGGCGAGCGGCAACCGATAGAGATGCGACCTTTTTCTGGTTCGCCACGGGCGGAGGGGTGAGTCATGCGACCATGCAACCATAACATTCCGCGCCGCCATTCTCCGCTGCCTCATTGTTTCACGAAGACGCTGGCATCCTCCTTGCCCTTTGACCTGGTCGCTGATCATGTACGATACAACATGGCACAAGCACCACCAACAACCGGTCACAAGCACGCGGCCCCAGGAGAGGGTGCCGATGGTTCCGGTCATTCTGTCCGTACATCAAATGCATCAGGCTGATTTAAATGCATGCATTTACACGCAAAGCAACGCTTGGCAGGCACACGCACCCGTTGGCGCCAGCCGGCACGAAGAGACACACTATGCTCACTCACCGTTCCTGCGCACCCAGACGTAGCCGCCGCTGCCCCAGCCCGTGCCCCAGCTGTTCTTGATCTTCCACGCGCCGCCAAAGGCATCACTGCGGTCCATCGGTCGGGTACGTGGCGGCGGAGGGAACGAATGCTTCCGGTCATTACATGATTGTTGATGTGTTGAGGTACATCCAATGCATGCAACTGCACACAACGCCTCTGAGAGGCGCGTGACATCGTGCTCTGCAGCAAGCATGTCCGCAGCGCACAGCGGGGGCTCGGCGCTTGGCGTGGCGTGGTGTGTTTTGCACACCCGCGCACCTACCCGCCCACCGGCCCACCCGCCAAGGACAAGCGCCGTGCACACCAATCAACGTATCACGTGCTGTGCGAGGGAGGGGGAGGCGTGGGTGGGTGCGCAGCAGCAGCGCGGTTCATCGCGGCGCGGCGGCAAGGCATCAGAACGGGCTCGTCGCGGCGTCTCGCCGTACGTGTGCACCGGCTGCGCCGCGCTTCGCCGCGCCCAGAGCCCTGTCCGCCCCACCAGGCCCCACGCGCTGCAACCTCAATTCACAGTAGGAGTGTACTCACGTGGTGTAGCCGACCAGCAGCATGGCGTGGTTGGTGCAGGTGCCGCAGCCGTTGTCAGTGTACACGCCGCCGCTGTACAGCTTGAAGGCGTTGTTGACGCAGAAGTAAATGACAGTGGGGCGGTCGGCAACGATGGACCTGCAGGCAAAGCACGAGAGAGCGTGGAGTGGAGCAAGGATACGTCGACGCCATGATGGTAGGTATGGTGGGGGCTGCGGAATGTGTGTGTCCCCTGTCGTGGCTGGAACGCCTCCACTGGGCCGCCACTGCGGGGCCTGACAACGCTAGCTAGGCCGAAACGCTCAGCCGGGCACTCATGCACGCACATAGTACCGCCGCCACTTTAGCCTGATATGCGTCGGCGCTCGCCAATGAGATGAGGGCAGGCGTGTGGTGCAGCTGTCAGGGTCGGGCGGCAGGGTCAGGTGGCGTGCATGCGCGGGGGTAAGAGTACGATAGCCCTAATTTAGAGCCAAACCACACGGGACGCACACGTGGGGCGCAGCGGAGCGCAGCGCAGCATCCATCGACGCCTGACGACGGCGGGCGCGTACAGCGTACTGCCGGCCGCACAGTGCGCTACGGTCAGCAGCCACTACGCTACGAGCAACAACACCCCACGCACCTGAGCTGCGCGTCGGTGTTGCCCTTGTTCTCAAAGACGCTGTACTTGAGGCTCACGGAGCTCCCTGCCGTGTTGGCGGGGTCGGAGCCCAGCGCGCAGGAGCCGGTGGTGCCGGTGTACGGCATCCTGGAGGAGCGCGCCGTACGACGCGGCAGCGGCGGGGGAGTGGTCGCTAGCGGCCAAATGGATGATGCCGCAAAGGTGCCGATTCGTCACACGCCTTGTCAGTGGCACCAGCACACGAATGCCCGCCGTCCTCACGGCGCGGCGGGGGGAGTCGTCGACTAGCATCCACTTGCCTTCTACCATGACACTGTGACCGGCGCCTGGATTTGGTGATACCAACTGCATGAAAAGCCGAAAGATCTTTGCCGTCCTCTGCATCCGCAGGTTGCCGCCTTCTGCCAGAGCCTTTATGCCACGCACCTGCCCTCCGTGACCTGCCACCACTTGGCCACATAGTTGATGGCGTCCTGGCTCCAGCCTCCCCTGCAGCCCTTGGTGCCGCCGTAGCCGTGCGCGCCGTTGACGCAGCTGACCAGCTGCTGCTCGGACAGGTCGGGCAGGCCGGCCAGGCAGGCAGGCTTGCCTACGCCGAGCAGGTAGGAGCTCTCGATGGCGCCGGTGGCGGCGCTGCGGGGGGGGGGGGGGTGCAGGTGAAGGGGCAGGGGCAGGGCAGGGGCTCGCGAGTCAGGTCCGGCTAATGTACGAGTGCCTAGGAAGGCTTACGAGCGCCAGAGCAGGTGTCGTTGGAGGGCACCGCCATCGCGCAAGGCGGCGATGCAAGCTAGCTTTCAGGGCGCAAGTGGAATGCACACGTGCGCCTCTTGTTTGTTATGGTTGGCGGCCAAGAGCCATGCGCTACGGTACGGCATTACTCACAATGCCCAGCAGCTGCCGCATCCTCCCTGGTTCTTGACGGGCGTGACCTTGCCGGACGCCTGCCAGTCCACCGAGGCAGGCGGCCACTGCAGCAGGCCGCGGCGGTGGCGGCGGCCGGCGGCGGCTAGCGCGGTGGCGCTGAACGCATCGTCTGGAGGCGGGCTGGTCAGCGCCTCGGCGCTGGGCGTCGTGGCGTCGTTGTTGAGCAGCACGGTTGACTGGAAGCCGGCAAAGTCCAGGTCGCAGTACTGGTTGCAGCTGGCCTGCAGGGTGGGTTGGCAGGGAAAGCGCGGCAGGCACGAGGCTGGGGCGATGGGTGCAGCTGGCTGGAGGAGGCGTGGTTAAGCAGGCTGGTGCGTACCGTAGGCAGGAAAGCAGACGGTCGGCGCGCAAGTACAGCACTCACGTGCCGAACGCGTCTTAAACGCGGCTGCAGCGGTTGCTGGCAGGCAAGCGGAACTTCACGGTGCGCTCAATCCACGAGCCTGCGTGGATTGAGCGCACCGTGCAGCGTGTCGGCGGTGATCTGGGGAGGTCAGGCGGTCGTCAACGCCACGTCTCAGTGGGTAAGGCACCGCACCGTACCACTCACCCAGTAGGTAAGGGAGGGGTTGGAGTTGATGGCGGCTACGGTCTGGAGGTTAGAGGTGAAGCTGGCCAGGGCGGCAGCCTGCAGTGGGGTGGGGCGGGCGTCAGGTTGGCAGGCGGCAGCGGCGGGGAAAGTGGCAGCCGCGCGGGGAATGGGCTTGATGGGCAGTTGCATGCACTGGCAAGGGCTTTGAACGTCACAGGTGTCAGGGGATTGATTGCCGAGCAGGTCAGGTCAGGTTGACATCCCCTGGACGCCGAGCGGGCTCGCCTGGGACGACCAAAATGCTGGTGACCCCGGGCATCACGGCATACTGATGGCGCACTTGATGCAGCAGGGGTGCGCTGTGGCTGTGGGGGGCAACGCGGGCGCAGTGCTCCGTGCGTTCGCCGTGCAGCGGGTGGCCGCGCAACCCCCCCACCCATCGCCTGCCGCAGCTTGCTGCAGGTTGGCACCCGCCTGGAGCGTTGGCGTGGCGTAGGTCTTGCCGTACAGGTCCGAGAACTGGGAGAACATCTGCTGGGTCAGAAGGGGGGAGGCCTGCAGGCACACACCCGCGCGCACGGAACGGGCCGGGCTACGTCTACGAGCAGTGCATCTTGTCCTTCTGTGACAGCTCTCAGCAGAGCAGCGCGCGTATCCGTAGCAGCGTTGCGCGCCGCGCCGCGCCTCGGCGGGCGGTGCAGCCGAGCAGGATCCATCGCAGGAGCGGCTCTCCCTCTGCGTACTGGCGGCGCTCCCCCAACCGCACCCCGGTGCGAGCCTCTTGCGCCGGGCGCCGAAACATGCATGCAGGCGTACGCACCAGGTTCGTCTTCAGCGTCGTCGCAAATGATGACGCCAGCGCCTTGCCCGCTGCCAGGTCGGCGGGGTTGGTCTCAACAAGGGTCAGCCAGCCGGACACCTTGGTGGGGGTGGGGGAGGGGGCAATGGGACGGGGGCGGCGGTGCATGGTGTCAGTCACCAGTACGTTGCGAGAAAGCACAGCTTGTCTTGCAAACAGCGCAACACATCAATATCGATGAAAGGGCGGGCACCATCGGCGCCCCGTGACACGGCTGCAGCCAGTCCTTTAACACCAGCGCACTGCACTACTTCCGCTACGTACGAGCGCAAAGTGTTGGAACCTTCCTCTGCTGGTGGGGGATGTGGAGTCGGTCAACAAGAGGGTGCCAGTCACCTTTTGTGCT
The DNA here is from genome assembly GCA_037367405.1 of Ottelia alismoides. Taxonomy (NCBI): domain Eukaryota; kingdom Viridiplantae; phylum Streptophyta; class Magnoliopsida; order Alismatales; family Hydrocharitaceae; genus Ottelia; species Ottelia alismoides. The sequence goes on from JAZKJV010011620.1 coordinate 10,969, forward strand.
TCACGTCTAATCGTGCGTATCGGCAACAGCCCAGTACATCACGTGCGTATCGGCAACAGCCCAGTCCATCAAAGACAACGAAATGACCGTCATTGGGGAGGGGGATCGTGGGCAACTTCCGGGCCGACTCGCAGGCTCGGCAATGCCGGAGCGCGCCAGGCATGTATGTCCAATCCTGTTCAGCAACAGTGCTGTGAGGTGGGCATTGCAGCACAGCCTAGCGAAACCTGGTTGCACCCTGTAACTCTGTTAGTTCTGTCCGCCTTGCTGCTCGAGAGGTGTGGACCCGCCCGACCTTCCGCATATGCCTCTCAAGCGCCCGACCTTCCGCATATGCCTCTCAAGCAGCCCCTCAAGCGGGCACTCTGACGCATCTCGGGGCATCGTGCACACTGGGCGCGCAGACACATGGTCGCAGGCACATCGTGATGTGCGCAACCCCGGCCGCCCCTTTCCCGCGCCCGCCCACGGCCTGCCTGCGCCAGGTCGAATGGCTTGACGAACGACGCCTTGAGGTTGTCCAGCAGGCCGGCGCTGAGCGCGGCCAGGGTGGTCGGGGGCAGGGCGGCCAGGGCCGCGGACACAGACACGCGGGCGGCGGCCTGAGCAAGGGCGGGGACAAGGGGTGGGGTGGGGTGGGGTGGGGCACCCAATGTCAGCACATGGCACTGGCACGCCGAGCCTGCGAGGGGGTCTATCTATCCTGCGCGTGCCGTTACCTCCTCGCACACACTCCTCCTCTCGGCACGTTGGTGAAGCGTATGCGGTGGAGGAGCGCTGGTCAGCGCGCGGCAGCTCGCATGCATGCATTCCGGTCGCACAGGGAAGCAAGTGTTAGGAGCGGCGCTGGTAATCAGCGCTTGTGAGCAGAGGCGAGGCACTGACGCGTGCTACATGCATGCATGCATGCATGCATGATGGATGCTGCAAACCTCATGACACAACTGGGTCGTCTGCAACAAAACCGCACGTGCACGGCACTGCGCAACGGGCACAACGTGCCACCCTGTAAGGCAAAGATGGCGCCGCCGGCGGCCACAGCAACGCGCTGCTGTCTGCGCTGAGCCGTGTCGTGCAGCAGACAACAGGCAGGCGACACATACTCACTTCGGGGCGGCGGTGGTGCCGTTTGTAGGCGAAGCCGCGGCGTTGGCCATGGGAGTCGGGCCGGCCAACACACACAGTAGCAACAGCAAGGGAGCGGCGAGGGCGCGGGGCAGGCCCATCGCCGCCGCAGGGCGATCTTGGAGCGTCATCGCGGCGCGTGGTGCTGATGCGCGGTCGCGATGGGAATAGGCTAGGAAGTCGATAGCTGCTTGCGAGGTGTCCCTGGCGGAGGGGAGAGGGGTGTGGGGCGGGGCAGAGATGGGGACGGGGCGTAGCACGGCCTGGGTCTTGAGCGCGGTGGGGCGGTGGCCTACCGGCGTCATACGGCATCGGTATGCCGGTGATGACAAAGTGCGTAGCACTGGCGTTCGCCACAGGCACGCGATGCTGACACGGGTCAGGTGCGAGTACGGAGCCCTGGTTGTACCCACGCGGCACTTATTGCTGCCGTGCCCCGGGGACAGGCGCCGGCGAAGGATGTTCCCGAGGGACGACGAGAGGAGGACTGTGGGGAAGACGCAGGCGCGCTCGCGCCGAGGTGCAGGCTGCGCTGAGCATATGGGTCTTCGTGGGCCCGAGTAATAACGATCCGGGGGACCCGCAACTCCTTGCGGGGGTCTGGGGCCGGCCTGGCGCATTTTCCAGCCGAGCTCCCGTACGGAGCGGACGCGCCAACGGTTCGCCTCGCTGATGATATGTGCGTGTACATCCCGACGGATACCACGGCCAACCACCGCGCCGGACGGGCAAGCAAGAGCCCGCCTCACCTGTGATATGGGCGTCGACGCTCGGACGTGGGTGGGGCGGCTCCGTTGCAATCAAGTGCGACGGTGTTGTTGTGGCGTGTGGCCAGGACGGCAGGTTTGAGTACGGCGCACAGGCTCAGTGCCACCGGGTCGTGGCTGGAAGGCTTCTGGGTTCACCCCGCATAGGCTGCTCGCTTTTGTATTGCTTTCTATCGCAGTGGGGCCGCGATGGGTGCTGTCATGAGCAGCTGCCAAGCAGCAATCGAAGTCCTGATGGTGACGGCACCTAACTGTCGGCTTCAACTCTAGCGCGAGTACGGTCGGTCGAAGCAGTCAATGTGCGAGCCCCCGCACTAATACTGGGCGAAGCTACGCAACCCCAAAACGAAGCACTCAAGGCACCCTCCTACCACATCACCTTGTCCGGTGTAAGGGCTTGGGTTTGGGCCGTTGGGTCTGTGGCTACTTGCGCAGAGCCATCGGGCTCACGCCGTCCAACCTTTGCCGTACCAACGGCTCGAAGCACTGGCAGCAGCTGCCCGGTCGCTTCACGGTACAGGCAACGAAGCCGGGCTGTCCGCGGCTCGACGCAGCGCAGGCTGCGGGCAGGCCAGAACCCAGCCCGGCCAAGGGCCGGCACACCACGCACGCCAACAGCAGCCCCACGTGTGATGATCAATCATTCCTTTGGGGTACGGAGAACCCCATTGGCTGCTGCTGCTGCTGGTGCTGCGCCACCAGGCGGCCACCGACCAACCGGCCGGCCGCGGCCAGCGGAGGGAGAAGTGGGGCCGGGTGTGCGCCCGATCACAAGAGGCCGGTTGAGGCTGTCCAGCTGGTGCAGTGCCCTGCGCTGAAGCCCCGCCCCAGCACAGAAAAGGAAAGGCCGAGCGCAGCGACGGTCCAAGCAACAGGTCCGGCGTGTGCGTCAATGCATCAATGCTGATGTAATGGCCGGAACCATTAGCACCCTCTGGTCATATATGTGCTCACACGCAGGCAGGCAGCGCGCGCGCTTTCGTGGCTGCCACAGCCCGCGCCAAGCTGGCGGAGGACATAGGAACGTAAAACGGAGGCGAAGACGTTGCGGGGGGTGTAGGGGTGTGGGGCGGAGGCGGAGGCGTTTTGGGTCACGGTGCGGGCGGGCGGGCGAACGATCTGCACAGGGTCAGGTCATGCTGCAGCGTTGTCGTCGTCGTCGTCGTCGCAGGCAATCATGCATTGCTGCCTGGCGGCTGGTGCTGCTCGTGTGATCGAAGCATTGCGCGTTTCGGCGCCCGCGACCACAGCGTGTAGCACTATGAGAACAACAAGAATTCCTTCGCGCTCCTCGACATTCCTTAGGTTTCCGCATCTTTTCGTAGCTTTCTTTACGCCGCCGTGGGAAATTCCTTACGTGGCAGCCGCTGTGCGGGGCCGGAGCACCAGCATAGCTAGTCGCCATATGAACTAGTAACGGAACTAGCTAGTCGTCAGGAATAGGCATGTGGGTCACAGGTAGGCAGTCGGCACACCGCGGCAGGCGCGCCATGACGTGCACGCCCCCTTTGGTTACCACCTCGGCTACTCTATGGGCACCAATGGCATCGCTACCTAAAGGCCCTGCTTCTAAGTGGGTGGGCGAGCAAGAGCGAGCGAGTCTCGAACAAAGCACAATAATGACGCAGTAAGATAGGTCCACGCTGAGCAGCAGCTACACGCGTACAGGCCACACACGTATGTTAGTTCACGCGCCCCTACCAACCGGCCCCCCGGCTTGATGGATCTATCGTGATGGCGGCGGCTCGATGGGCTGTTCAGGGCTGTCGATGGCAGCGCGGGGCTAGGCAGGGCCCATCAACACCTGAATAAGTGCATCAAGCACTATCAACGCCAGACTAGCTGATTGCTATTATCAGGGAAGCTGATGGAGCCATCAAGCGTATCAAGCGACATCAAGCACCGCCGCCCCCGCCGCCGCCAAGGGCTGAGACAATGCGCAGTGCACATCAGGGTCGTCCCTTGGCTTGCTATGGTCAAATGTGTGAAGTCGCAAGTCGTCTGCCGTGCACAGGCGCGCGCTGGCAGTTAGGTGCATATGGACACGGAGCGCTACATACAACGGCGCGCGGCACGACAGATATGAAGTGGCATAAGAATGGTCTGGAGTCTAGTGATGTACACGGCATGTGTGTGCAGGAAGTCAGTTGCACATACGGCCATCCTGGCAGGCAGCAGGGGCGTATTGTCCCCGAGCTTGTGAGGGTGCCAAGAGTGTGAAGTGGTAAGAAAAGAACAGCCTCCAGCGCAGGACACCGTCCAGTCCATAACGGCCGTGCTACCCCCGCCGGGTGACGTGGTTGGGGCCGCACACCACCAAAAATGGATATCGAGCATGCCGTTGCACCCGCAAGGCGGCAAGGTGCAGTGCACGCAGAGGGTAGGTGAATGATCCTGTCGTCTTATCCGATTCGATTCCAAACGTACCGCCCAACGCGCACTCTACGGATGGTCAAATGCACGCATCGAAGACGCATGGTGCATCATGGTGCGTGCTGGCTACACTAGCGTGCACGCACCGAGCACCTAGGCCTCAAGAAGACGGCGGTAATAATCAAAGCGTTGGACAATCTGGTGGAGCAAGGGAAAGTCATAGCTAAGGTACGCGGACAGGCGTACTCAGACGTGATTCCCAGTAACGCCAGCGCTTGGTCCTTGCTGCTGCGTGTCCTCCCTCCTCCTCCTCCTCCTGCTCGTGCTTTGCGTGGACACCTGATGCCGTGCGCCCTGCACCGTTAGGAATTCGACAAGACCAAGATATTCATCCCTCCGCAAGGAGGCCTGCAAGTCTTGACAAAGGAGGTGCTGCAGCATTTACATCAGGCCCAGGCAAGCCTAGTAGGCTGGGCCGCCGACGACCCAGCCCTGCCGGGCCGCCGACGACCCAGCCCTGCCAGGCCGCCGACCCTACCCTGACCCACTTCCTGATGTGAGCAGCACTGGTTGGCTGGCGTGTTGGGCTTGGGATAGTGCAGCACTAGTAGCACGTGTATGTGTGCAAGCCGCTTAGTTGCTGGACAACACAGGGAGCCGTTGAAACAATGGCCGCTGCCCTTACGCCTGCCGAGTCCTGGACGTCTACGGCCTTTGGCCGCCAAGGGCCAGCTGCAGCGCCTCAAGGCAAGGCAGCCGCTGCCTGTGCAGCAAGCACGCACGACGCTGGCTACCCGTTGCCTTGCAAACACTGCCGACACTATTCAGTGAGACCCTCTCAATCAGGAAATCGGTAGATCGATCGGCTTGCCGGTTACAAGAGAGGTGGCGAGCCTATGTCGCCGCGATGGTTCTGTTTTCTGCGGCATGTATGTATGCGTGTGTGCGCCGGTAAACGAGATGAGATGAATGGGCACACAACACACACACACACACACACCACACACACACACACACACACACACGCACGCACACACACACACACACACGCACCATGCATCCGCTGCAGCCCGCTTGACGGAGCTGCAGACGCCAGCCGCCAAGCCACTGTGATGCAGCATGCACGCATAGTTGTAGAGCGTCCGGTACGGAAGAACATACAGCAAACATTGCTGATGCTTACTGCAATCAGCTAGCTAGGCCAAGGCAGACGGCTGCAACAACTGGCCACATCCTAGCCACATTCATATTGCAACATCGCAATCAATTGATTGTGCACGGCGCGTCCTGAGCGAGCGGCTGGGGAGCAGCTGGATGCGTGAGGGGAATGAATGCGCCTCCCTAGCCCGCGCATGCGCTACAACACCTTGTAGCGCGCGGCTGTGCACGCCCACGTACGGAGCTGCATTTATTTATTTTTTTTTGCTCACCATGACTACTGCAAGGCCGCCACAAACAAAGGAAAACTCCAAGCTTCGGGCGGAGTCCCCATTATTCGGAAACGAGTGCATGCCGGCCCTTGGCCCAGGCAAGGCCGCAAATCACTGTGTCGGCATAACAACTTGCAGCATGTGTACCACGAATGTGTTTTGGGGCGCCACCAGCCGCCCAAGGCGATGAATGCCTGGAGGGGGATATGTACAGGTGAGCGGTAGGAGCGCGGCGTACGGTGGCAAGAGGCGAAGGCAGGGGGCCCAACCGTGTTCCCTCAGGCCATGCAACATCAAAGAACGGACTAACGGCGGCTACTGAGGCCCGTGTGCCGCACGAGCGCGTCTTCTGCTCTCCGTCTCGAGGTGGGCGGCAACAATCGGTCCCTCATCACGCTTTGCCCCTCCCTCGCTGAGGCCAGGCGGCGCGGGCGGGCCCGAAGGGCGCCACCATCTTCGGCTTTACGTGCAATCAAAGGCATTGTCAATAGTCTGATGCACCACTCGTTATGGAATCATGGAACCAGCGGCATCCTCTAACCTCAGTTCATTCGCTCACATCGCGGTATGGTCCATCCCGGGCTTCTGGCTCTCTGCTTCGTGCGTGCCTCTTCAGGGCTGCTGGCACTTCCAGGGGAAGCGCCTGCAGATGGGCGGCAGGGTGTCGGAGAAGTCGTCGACCGGCGGCGGCGGCGGCTTGCGGGGCGGGGGCGGCGGGCGCGGCGGGCTGGGGCACATGCTGCCCAGCTGCTGGTCAAAGACCACGGTGGCGCGGAAGGCGTTCTGGTGGATGCCGCAGGGGCCCCTGCCGCCGTTGGCGTTGGCTGCAAGGTGGTGGCGTGGGAAGGGAGGGGGGGGGAGGGCAACGAATGGCAGTTGTACATACGTTTTTGTTGGGCGCGCGACAATACGCGGGTGGTGGCCACGCTCCGTAGCGCGTCGCGTGCTTCGCTGCCTGCGCCTGTCGTACGGGCCCGATGCGGCGCACAGCGCGCGCCGCCGCACGGTGCCGGCCGTACACAGACGCACTGCAACGCAGATGCGCAGCGCCGAAGCGGCGATGGCAGGATGCAGAACGGCGGGCGGCAACCGATAGAGATGCGACCTTTTTCTGGTTCGCCACGGGCGGAGGGGTGAGTCATGCGACCATGCAACCATAACATTCCGCGCCGCCATTCTCCGCTGCCTCATTGTTTCACGAAGACGCTGGCATCCTCCTTGCCCTTTGACCTGGTCGCTGATCATGTACGATACAACATGGCACAAGCACCACCAACAACCGGTCACACGCACGCGGCCCCAGGAGAGGGTGCCGATGGTTCCGGTCATTCTGTCCGTACATCAAATGCATCAGGCTGATTTAAATGCATGCATTTACACGCAAAGCAACGCTTGGCAGGCACACGCACCCGTTGGCGCCAGCCGGCACGAAGAGACACACTATGCTCACTCACCGTTCCTGCGCACCCAGACGTAGCCGCCGCTGCCCCAGCCCGTGCCCCAGCTGTTCTTGATCTTCCACGCGCCGCCAAAGGCATCACTGCGGTCCATCGGTCGGGTACGTGGCGGCGGAGGGAACGAATGCTTCCGGTCATTACATGATTGTTGATGTGTTGAGGTACATCCAATGCATGCAACTGCACACAACGCCTCTGAGAGGCGCGTGACATCGTGCTCTGCAGCAAGCATGTCCGCAGCGCACAGCGGGGGCTCGGCGCTTGGCGTGGCGTGGTGTGTTTTGCACACCCGCGCACCTACCCGCCCACCGGCCCACCCGCCAAGGACAAGCGCCGTGCACACCAATCAACGTATCACGTGCTGTGCGAGGGAGGGGGAGGCGTGGGTGGGTGCGCAGCAGCAGCGCGGTTCATCGCGGCGCGGCGGCAAGGCATCAGAACGGGCTCGTCGCGGCGTCTCGCCGTACGTGTGCACCGGCTGCGCCGCGCTTCGCCGCGCCCAGAGCCCTGTCCGCCCCACCAGGCCCCACGCGCTGCAACCTCAATTCACAGTAGGAGTGTACTCACGTGGTGTAGCCGACCAGCAGCATGGCGTGGTTGGTGCAGGTGCCGCAGCCGTTGTCAGTGTACACGCCGCCGCTGTACAGCTTGAAGGCGTTGTTGACGCAGAAGTAAATGACAGTGGGGCGGTCGGCAACGATGGACCTGCAGGCAAAGCACGAGAGAGCGTGGAGTGGAGCAAGGATACGTCGACGCCATGATGGTAGGTATGGTAGGGGCTGCGGAGTGTGTGTGTCCCCTGTCGTGGCTGGAACGCCTCCACTGGGCCACCACTGCGGGGCCTGACAACGCTAGCTAGGCCGAAACGCTCAGCCGGGCACTCATGCACGCACATAGTACCGCCGCCACTTTAGCCTGATATGCGTCGGCGCTCGCCAATGAGATGAGGGCAGGCGTGTGGTGCAGCTGTCAGGGTCGGGCGGCAGGGTCAGGTGGCGTGCATGCGCGGGGGTAAGAGTACGATAGCCCTAATTCAGAGCCAAACCACACGGGACGCACACGTGGGGCGCAGCGGAGCGCAGCGCAGCATCCATCGACGCCTGACGACGGCGGGCGCGTACAGCGTACTGCCGGCCGCACAGTGCGCTACGGTCAGCAGCCACTACGCTACGAGCAACAACACCCCACGCACCTGAGCTGCGCGTCGGTGTTGCCCTTGTTCTCAAAGACGCTGTACTTGAGGCTCACGGAGCTCCCTGCCGTGTTGGCGGGGTCGGAGCCCAGCGCGCAGGAGCCGGTGGTGCCGGTGTACGGCATCCTGGAGGAGCGCGCCGTACGACGCGGCAGCGGCGGGGGAGTGGTCGCTAGCGGCCAAATGGATGATGCCGCAAAGGTGCCGATTCGTCACACGCCTTGTCAGTGGCACCAGCACACGAATGCCCGCCGTCCTCACGGCGCGGCGGGGGGAGTCGTCGACTAGCATCCACTTGCCTTCTACCATGACACTGTGACCGGCGCCTGGATTTGGTGATACCAACTGCATGAAAAGCCGAAAGATCTTTGCCGTCCTCTGCATCCGCAGGTTGCCGCCTTCTGCCAGAGCCCTTTATGCCACGCACCTGCCCTCCGTGACCTGCCACCACTTGGCCACATAGTTGATGGCGTCCTGGCTCCAGCCTCCCCTGCAGCCCTTGGTGCCGCCGTAGCCGTGCGCGCCGTTGACGCAGCTGACCAGCTGCTGCTCGGACAGGTCGGGCAGGCCGGCCAGGCAGGCAGGCTTGCCTACGCCGAGCAGGTAGGAGCTCTCGATGGCGCCGGTGGCGGCGCTGCGGGGGGGGGGGGGGGTGCAGGTGAAGGGGCAGGGGCAGGGCAGGGGCTCGCGAGTCAGGTCCGGCTAATGTACGAGTGCCTAGGAAGGCTTACGAGCGCCAGAGCAGGTCGTTGGAGGGCACCGCCATCGCGCAAGGCGGCGATGCAAGCTAGCTTTCAGGGCGCAAGTGGAATGCACACGTGCGCCTCTTGTTTGTTATGGTTGGCGGCCAAGAGCCATGCGCTACGGTACGGCATTACTCACAATGCCCAGCAGCTGCCGCATCCTCCCTGGTTCTTGACGGGCGTGACCTTGCCGGACGCCTGCCAGTCCACCGAGGCAGGCGGCCACTGCAGCAGGCCGCGGCGGTGGCGGCGGCCGGCGGCGGCTAGCGCGGTGGCGCTGAACGCATCGTCTGGAGGCGGGCTGGTCAGCGCCTCGGCGCTGGGCGTCGTGGCGTCGTTGTTGAGCAGCACGGTTGACTGGAAGCCGGCAAAGTCCAGGTCGCAGTACTGGTTGCAGCTGGCCTGCAGGGTGGGTTGGCAGGGAAAGCGCGGCAGGCACGAGGCTGGGGCGATGGGTGCAGCTGGCTGGAGGAGGCGTGGTTAAGCAGGCTGGTGCGTACCGTAGGCAGGTAAGCAGACGGTCGGCGCGCAAGTACAGCACTCACGTGCCGAACGCGTCTTAAACGCGGCTGCAGCGGTTGCTGGCAGGCAAGCGGAACTTCACGGTGCGCTCAATCCACGAGCCTGCGTGGATTGAGCGCACCGTGCAGCGTGTCGGCGGTGATCTGGGGAGGTCAGGCGGTCGTCAACGCCACGTCTCAGTGGGTAAGGCACCGCACCGTACCACTCACCCAGTAGGTAAGGGAGGGGTTGGAGTTGATGGCGGCTACGGTCTGGAGGTTAGAGGTGAAGCTGGCCAGGGCGGCAGCCTGCAGTGGGGTGGGGCGGGCGTCAGGTTGGCAGGCGGCAGCGGCGGGGAAAGTGGCAGCCGCGCGGGGAATGGGCTTGATGGGCAGTTGCATGCACTGGCAATGGCTTTGAACGTCACAGGTGTCAGGGGATTGATTGCCGAGCAGGTCAGGTCAGGTTGACATCCCCTGGACGCCGAGCGGGCTCGCCTGGGACGACCAAAATGCTGGTGACCCCGGGCATCACGGCATACTGATGGCGCACTTGATGCAGCAGGGGTGCGCTGTGGCTGTGGGGGCAACGCGGGCGCAGTGCTCCGTGCGTTCGCCGTGCAGCGGGTGGCCGCGCAACCCCCCCCACCCATCGCCTGCCGCAGCTTGCTGCAGGTTGGCACCCGCCTGGAGCGTTGGCGTGGCGTAGGTCTTGCCGTACAGGTCCGAGAACTGGGAGAACAATCTGCTGGGTCAGAAGGGGGGAGGCCTGCAGGCACACACCCGCGCGCACGGAACGGGCCGGGCTACGTCTACGAGCAGTGCATCTTGTCCTTCTGTGACAGCTCTCAGCAGAGCAGCGCGCGTATCCGTAGCAGCGTTGCGCGCCGCGCCGCGCCTCGGCGGGCGGTGCAGCCGAGCAGGATCCATCGCAGGAGCGGCTCTCCCTCTGCGTACTGGCGGCGCTCCCCCAACCGCACCCCGGTGCGAGCCTCTTGCGCCGGGCGCCGAAACATGCATGCAGGCGTACGCACCAGGTTCGTCTTCAGCGTCGTCGCAAATGATGACGCCAGCGCCTTGCCCGCTGCCAGGTCGGCGGGGTTGGTCTCAACAAGGGTCAGCCAGCCGGACACCTTGGTGGGGTGGGGAGGGGGCAATGGGGCACTGGGACGGGGCGGCGGTGCATGGTGTCAGTCACCAGTACGTTGCGAGAAAGCACAGCTTGTCTTGCAAACAGCGAAAACATCAATATCGATGAAAGGGCGGGCACCATCGGCGCCCCGTGACACGGCTGCAGCCAGTCCTTTAACACCAGCGCACTGCACTACTTCCGCTACGTACGAGCGCAAAGTGTTGGAACCTTCCTCTGCTGGTGGGGGATGTGGAGTCGGTCAACAAGAGGGTGCCAGTCACCTTTTGTGCTTCACGTCTAATCGTGCGTATCGGCAACAGCCCAGTACATCACGTGCGTATCGGCAACAGCCCAGTCCATCAAAGACAACGAAATGACCGTCATTGGGGAGGGGGATCGTGGGCAACTTCCGGCCGACTCGCAGGCTCGGCAATGCCGGAGCGCGCCAGGCATGTATGTCCAATCCTGTTCAGCAACAGTGCTGTGAGGTGGGCATTGCAGCACAGCCTAGCGAAACCTGGTTGCACCCTGTAACTCTGGTTAGTTCTGTCCGCCTTGCTGCTCGAGAGGTGTGGACCCGCCCGACCTTCCGCATATGCCTCTCAAGCAGCCCCCTCAAGCGGGCACTCTGACGCATCTCGGGGCATCGTGCACACTGGCGCGCAGACACATGGTCGCAGGCACATCGTGATGTGCGCAACCCCGGCCGCCCCTTTCCCGCGCCCGCCCACGGCCTGCCTGCGCCAGGTCGAATGGCTTGACGAACGACGCCTTGAGGTTGTCCAGCAGGCCGGCGCTGAGCGCGGCCAGGGTGGTCGGGGGCAGGGCGGCCAGGGCCGCGGACACAGACACGCCGGGCGGCGGCCTGAGCAAGGGCGGGGACAAGGGGTGGGGTGGGGTGGGGTGGGGCACCCAATGTCAGCACATGGCACTGGCACGCCGAGCCTGCGAGGGGGTCTATCTATCCTGCGCGTGCCGTTACCTCTCGCACACCACTCCTCCTCTCGGCACGTTGGTGAAGCGTATGCGGTGGAGGAGCGCTGGTCAGCGCGCGGCAGCTCGCATGCATGCATTCCGGTCGCACAGGGAAGCAAGTGTTAGGAGCGGCGCTGGTAATCAGCGCTTGTGAGCAGAGGCGAGGCACTGACGCGTGCTACATGCATGCATGCATGCATGCATGATGGATGCTGCAAACCTCATGACACAACTGGGTCGTCTGCAACAAAACCGCACGTGCACGGCACTGCGCAACGGGCACAACGTGCCACCCTGTAAGGCAAAGATGGCGCCGCCGGCGGCCACAGCAACGCGCTGCTGTCTGCGCTGAGCCGTGTCGTGCAGCAGACAACAGGCAGGCGACACATACTCACTTCGGGGCGGCGGTGGTGCCGTTTGTAGGCGAAGCCGCGGCGTTGGCCATGGGAGTCGGGCCGGCCAACACACACAGTAGCAACAGCAAGGGAGCGGCGAGGGCGCGGGGCAGGCCCATCGCCGCCGCAGGGCGATCTTGGAGCGTCATCGCGGCGCGTGGTGCTGATGCGCGGTCGCGATGGGAATAGGGCTAGGAAGTCGATAGCTGCTTGCGAGGTGTCCCTGGCGGAGGGGAGAGGGGTGTGGGGCGGGGCAGAGATGGGGACGGGGCGTAGCACGGCCTGGGTCGTGAGCGCGGTGGGGGCGGTGGCCTACCGGCGTCATACGGCATCGGTATGCCGGTGATGACAAAGTGCATAGCACTGGCGTTCGCCACAGGCACGCGATGCTGACACGGGTCAGGTGCGAGTACGCAGCCCTGGTTGTACCCACGCGGCACTTATTGCTGCCGTGCCCCGGGGACAGGCGCCGGCGAAGGATGTTCCCGAGGGACGACGAGAGGAGGACTGTGGGGAAGACGCAGGCGCGCTCGCGCCGAGGTGCAGGCTGCGCTGAGCATATGGGTCTTCGTGGGCCCGAGTAATAACGATCCGGGGACCCGCAACTCTTGCGGGGGTCTGGGGCCGGCCTGGCGCATTTTCCAGCCGAGCTCCCGTACGGAGCGGACGCGCCAACGGTTCGCCTCGCTGATGATATGTGCGTGTACATCCCGCCGGATACCACGGCCAACCACCGCGCCGGACGGGCAAGCAAGAGCCCGCCTCACCTGTGATATGGGCGTCGACGCTCGGACGTGGGTGGGGCGGCTCCGTTGCAATCAAGTGCGACGGTGTTGTTGTGGCGTGGCCAGGACGGCAGGTTTGAGTACGGCGCACAGGCTCAGTGCCACCGGGTCGTCGTGGCTGGAAGGCTTCTGGGTTCACCCCGCATAGGCTGCTCGCTTTTGTATTGCTTTCTATCGCAGTGGGGCCGCGATGGGTGCTGTCATGAGCAGCTGCCAAGCAGCAATCGAAGTCCTGATGGTGACGGCACCTAACTGTCGGCTTCAACTCTAGCGAGCGCGAGTACGGTCGGTCGAAGCAGTAGTAGTAGGTTCGTTACAAGGGGGGCCGCAAGGCCGGGTGGCACAAGGGCAGCCCAGGAACGCCAAGACGAGGGACGGACAAGAGCGAAACGAGGCGACGACGCAACAAGCAGTCAATGTGCGAGCCCCCGCACTAATACTAGGCGAAGCTACGCAACCCCAAAACGAAGCACTCAAGGCACCCTCCTACCACATCACCTTGTCCGGTGTAAGGGTTTGGGTTTGGGCCGTTGGATCTGTGGCTACTTGCGCAGAGCCATCGGGCTCACGCCGTCCAACCTTTGCCGTACCAACGGCTCGAAGCAGCACTGGCAGCAGCTGCCCGGTCGCTTCACGGTACAGGCAACGAAGCCGGGCTGTCCGCGGCTCGACGCAGCGCAGGCTGCCGGGCAGGCCAGAACCCAGCCTGGCCAAGGGCCCGGCACACCACGCACGCCAACAGCAGCCCCACGTGTGATGATCAATCATTCCTTTGGGATACGGCTCCGTTAGGGAGAACCCCATTGGCTGCTGCTGCTGCTGGTGCTGCGCCACCAGGCGGCCACCGACCAACCGGCCGGGCCGCGGCCAGCGGAGGGAGAAGTGGGGCCGGGTGTGCGCCCGATCACAAGAGGCCGGTTGAGGCTGTCCAGCTGGTGCAGTGCCCTGCGCTGAAGCCCCGCCCCAGCACAGGAAAGGAAAGGGCCGAGCGGCAGCGACGGTCCAAGCAACAGGTCCGGCGTGTGCGTCAATGCATCAATGCTGATGTAATGGCCGGAACCCATTAGCACCCTCTGGTCATATATGTGCTCACACGCAGGCAGGCAGCGCGCGCGCTTTCGTGGCTGCCACAGCCCGCGCCAAGCTGGCGGAGGACATAGGAACGTAAAACGGAGGCGAAGACGTTGCGGGGGGTGTAGGGGTGTGGGGCGGAGGCGGAGGCGTTTTGGGTCACGGTGCGGGCGGGCGGGCGAACGAATCTGCACAGGGTCAGGTCATGCTGCAGCGTTGTCGTCGTCGTCGTCGTCGTTGCAGGCAATCATGCATTGCTGCCTGGCGGCTGGTGCTGCTCGTGTGATCGAAGCATTGCGCGTTTCGGCGCCCGCGACCACAGCGGTGTAGCACTATGAGAACAACAAGAATTCCTTCGCGCTCCTCGACATTCCTTAGGTTTCCGCATCTTTTCGTAGCTTTCTTTACGCCCGCCGTGGGAAATTCCTTACGTGGCAGCCGCTGTGCGGGGCCGGAGCACCAGCATAGCTAGTCGCTATATGAACTAGTAACGGAACTAGCTAGTCGTCAGGAATAGGCATGTGGGTCACAGGTAGGCAGTCGGCACACCGCGGCAGGCACGCCATGACGTGCACGCCCCCTTTGGTTACCACCTCGGCTACTCTATGGGGCACCAATGGCATCGCTACCTAAAGGCCCTGCTTCTAAGTGGATGGGCGAGCAAGAGCGAGCGAGTCTCGAACAAAAGCACAATAATGACGCAGTAAAGATAGGTCCACGCTGAGCAGCACTACACGCGTACAGGCCACACACGTATGTTAGTTCACGCGCCCCTACCAACCGGCCCCCCGCTTGATGGATCTATCGTGATGGCGGCGGCTCGATGGGCTGTTCAGGGCTGTCGATGGCAGCGCGGGGCTAGGCAGGGCCCATCAACAGCTGAATAAGTGCATCAAGCACTATCAACGCCAGACTAGCTGATTGCTATTATCAGGGAAGCTGGTGAGCCATCAAGCGTATCAAGCGACATCAAGCACCGCCGCCCCCGCCGCCGCCAAGGGCTGAGACAATGCGCAGTGCACATCAGGGTCGTCCCTTGGCTTGCTATGGTCAAATGTGTGAAGTCGCAAGTCGTCTGCCGTGCACAGGCGCGCGCTGGCAGTTAGGTGCATATGGGACACGGAGCGCTACATACAACGGCGCGCGGCACGGACAGATATGAAGTGGCATAAGAATGGTCTGGAGTCTAGTGATGTACACGGCATGTGTGTGCAGGAAGTCAGTTGCACATACGGCCATCCTGGCAGGCAGCAGGGGCGTATTGTCCCCGAGCTTGTGAGGGTGCCAAGAGTGTGACGTGGTAAGAAAAGAACAGCCTCCAGCGCAGGACACCGTCCAGTCCATAACGGCCGTGCTACCCCCGCGGGTGACGTGGTTGGGGCCGCACACCACCAAAAATGGATATCGAGCATGCCGTTGCACCCGCCAGGCGGCAAGGTGCAGTGCACGCAGAGGGTAGGTGAATGATCCTGTCGTCTTATCCGATTCGATTCCAAACGTACCGCCCAACGCGCACTCTACGGATGGTCAAATGCACGCATCGAAGACGCATGGTGCATCATGGTGCGTGCTGGCTACACTAGCGTGCACGCACCGAGCACCTAGGCCTCAAGAAGACGGCGGTAATAATCAAAGCGTTGGACAATCTGGTGGAGCAAGGGAAAGTCATAGCTAAGGTACGCGGACAGGCGTACTCAGACGTGATTCCCAGTAACGCCAGCGCTTGGTCCTTGCTGCTGCGTGTCCTCCCTCCTCCTCCTCCTACTCGTGCTTTGCGTGGACACCTGATGCCGTGCGCCCTGCACCGTTAGGAATTCGACAAGACCAAGATATTCATCCATCCGCAAGGAGGCCTGCAAGTCTTGACAAAGGAGGTGCTGCAGCATTTACATCAGGCCCAGGCAAGCCTAGTAGGCTGGGCCGCCGACGACCCCAGCCCTGCCGGGCCGCCGACGACCCAGCCCTGCCGGGCCGCCGACGACCCAGCCCTGCCAGGCCGCCGACCCTACGCTGACCCGCTTCCTGATGTGAGCAGCACTGGTTGGCTGGCGTGTTGGGCTTGGGATAGTGCAGCACTACTTGTAAGCATCCCCTGGGTCATAGGCCCACAGGCATATGCCCATGCTTACCGTTTTACGCCCACAGGTGTGGGGCAAGCGGACGGAAGGCTTGCCAACAGGCTGGCATACCCTGGGTGTTAAAGCCATGTATGCAGGGCTGAGGGGGCGCATGTTCCTGTCTGGTAAAACGAGTGGGTTCAACTCCATTCCAGCCCTTTCTTATGAGCTTTGCTCACAACCGTTTCCCAAACCTCCTACATCAGACCCACTCGCCCCCTGGTGCTAACCCCTAAAGGTGCGTAAGCCAGGCTGTAGCCAGCCAGAGCTTACATTTGGTGTCTTCGTCCAGGAATAGAGGGACTTAGCACTAGGCAGTGGCTGGTAGTGTGGTTGCTGGGGCGACCTTAGCAAATCCTCCCTCTGTTGGCACAAGGAGGTCAGGCCGGAAGGCTTGAGGCGCAATCGAGCGCGCAAACGGGCGGCCTTACTCTTTACTGAGTTTGTGTCAATGCTTGGCCAGATGCTGAGGGCGAAAGCCAAAGCAAAGGCCCAGCGTAGAGAGGAACGGGAGGTGAATCCTCCAACGGAGGAGGAGCCTGGGCCTCAGGCGGAGGCCGAGGAGGTCCCAGAGTCACCCACTGGGGGTCGGCTTAGGGAGGCCACGTTCCCATACCATTTGCCAGGTTGTGCGAATGGACCGCCGCGTGATACCCCACAGCGGCTTAAGGTCAAAAAGTCTTGGCGGGGCCTTATACGCGCGTTTGCTGCTGCGTATGGCCTGGCCCTGCCGCAGATGTCCCACCAGACAAGTGTCTCGGAGCTCGCGCAGATTGCTGCGAACCCTCAGTGTTGAGGCGGGCACTCCCCTCCCGCTCCCGAACCGCCGCGTGAGCCCACGCCGATGGCGCATTTGGCTGCCGCGGCGCGCGCGGAGGCGGCGGAGGCGGCTACTGCCGATGAGCTCGCGGGTGGCCACGACGACTCGGAGTCGGCGTCCACCAAGAACAAGCCGCCTGCCGAGGATGGCGAGATTGTGGAGGAGGATGCCCCGGGCGCTGGCGCGGGCCCGGCCGACGGCGCGGAGCCGCGCGCGGGGCGGGCGCCGGCGCCGGCCGATGGTGCCCCTCCGGCGCCGGCTGGGCGCAGGCCCCCGGCCCTGAACATCAAGCTTCCCTCGGTGCTGGCAGCGGCGCCGGTGACGCATGCGCAGCTGACGCTGGTGACGCACCAGCTGCGCGATGCGATCAACACCACGGAGAACCGCGTGGGTACGTCGCTCAACCGTGTCCAGGGCGACGTGCGTGCGGTGAACAGCCGCATCGAGGCGTTCGAGTCTAAGATCGACGGCCTGTTTGGCCGCCTGATGAAGAATGTCAGCAAGATCCGGCACGCCCGCACTGCGTTCCCGCCGTCTAGCGACGATGAGTCGGACAGCGACGACAGCAGCTACATGTCGCAGGACGCGGTCCTGGCGGCTGAGGCGGACGCAGCAGGGCTGGCAAAGGATACCGCCGACAACGTGGTTGGCGAGGTGGAGAAGCACGCGCGCTGCTGCAGGCCACCGGCTATGAGGGCGCGCGCAACTTCTTCGTTACGAAGTACAACGAGGTGGCCGCCCGAGCTGGGCCTGCCCCTCCTGCCGGAGGACGCGCCGCTCCCCGCCTGCAGCCTCAAGTTCAAGGATGACCCGCGTGGCGCGCCGTTCCAGCCGGTGCGCGGCGACACCGAGATGGTGGCCGCGCCGGCTGCGGCGGCGGCTGCGGCGTCTCCCGCGGCGGCTCCCCGCGGCGGCGCCCACAGCGGCGCCTGCGGCGGCGGTCGCAGCGGCACCCGTGGCGGCGAACGCGGCGGCGCCCATGGCGGTGCCCACGCCACCGCCGGCGGTGGCGGTGGCGCGCCCCCAAGAAGGAGGTGAGCCGGGAGGCGCGTGAGGCGCTGAAGCGCCTGCCTTCCCCCGCCGTGTTCGTTGGCAAAACAGACAGCAGATCACGTGCGTGCGCACTTGGTTTGACACACTGCAGCAGTTTTGCACGCTGCAAGGCCTGGCCCTGGTAGAGCACTTCATGTTCTACTTGGGGGGCGCAGCCCAGGAGTGGTTCGTGTCTTACCGTGAGAAAGCCAGCACGGAGATCACGTTGGAGCAGCTGAAGTCGGACTTCATGCTGCAGTACGCAGACCCCGCGCCGCCACACAGTCACGGAGGCGCGCGAGCGCTTGCATCGCGGCGAGCACAAAATGCGCATGAACGAGAAGGTGGCTGTGTACACACAGCGCCTGCAGCACATCTTGCAAGATGCGCGTGACATGTCGCAGGACAGATCAGGTGTACTGGTTCCTGAACGGGCTGCCAAAGGCGATGCACCGCGCCTGTGCCACTGACCCTGCCGGCAAGGACTGGACGTCCTTGGCTTCCGTCATTCAGTTCGCACAGGGTCTGGAGGTCAAAAACCAGGTCGCTGCTAATGCGTCGGGCAATGTGCATGCCGCGCGTGGCTCCCTGCCGCAGAAGCGCAAGGCCAAGGCCGACGAGAAGCGCGGCAAGGGCCCCTTCATCAGCAAGGAGCGCTTCCAGGAGGCCAGGGATAAGGGAGAGTGCGTGGACTGCGGTCAGCCGTACTCCCCGGAGCACGCGGAGACCTGCGAGAAGCGGGCTGCCCGCAAGGCGGCCAAGGCAGCGACCACCCAGGGCAAGCGGGCCAAGAAGCCCCGCAAGGCCAACTAGCGGGACCGTGCACAAGCGGATAGCAAGGGTGTGGGTCCCGATGCGAGTCCGGTAGGTGATGTGCCCAGCGGGCTGCTTTGCCTGAGTCGTTACCCCCGCCTCCGGCGCCGGGTACGGATGAGCGCATGTTCTCCAGGGTGGAGTTCAAGCGCATTCAGGCAGAACTTGGGCGTAACTTCACGCTTGATGCAGCAAGCTCAGACACGGGTGACAATGCCTTATGTGAACGGTACGCTAGCCCAGGCAAGTCTTTCTTTGAGATGGACTGTGCCGGTGAGCATGTGTGGTGTAATCCGCCGTTGGCGGCAGCGGACGATGCGCGTCGCTGGGTGCAGCACTACTTAGCATGCAAAAGCAAGAGCACGGCAGAGACTAGTGCCTTGTTTGTGCTGCCCCGCTTGGGAGCACTTGAGCGCTTTCATGGAGGAAAGTGGCTTTAGGTTGTACAAGACGTATGACCGAGGTCAGACCTGTTTACAGCACCCAACCTTAATGGTGTTGGTCGACATGCTTTGCCTGTGGTGCCATGGGCCCGTACAGCTGTGGCTGGACCCCGTGAGACGCTATGGTCGCGTAAACGCGGTTCAGTGTGGCGTGAGCCATACATTCCAGTTTGATGGCAAGGTGTATCGGACCCCTGTAACGGTGTTGATTGACAGTGGGCGCTGAAACCTTTGGGGAAGCAGATGGATATATCTCCGCTTCCGTGGTACGGAACCAAGGGCTTGTTCCCCGGCTATCAGCATCACGCACGCAAATGTTGCTAACGGTGCAACGGCTACTGTGCATGGCGTTGTGCGGGTACCTTTGTATTTAGATAACAAATACAAGGATGACGTGTCACTACTTGTGCTGGAAGGCCAGCTGCAAGGGGTGGACGTTTTGCTGGGCGTCGATTGGTTAAAACGACGCGGTGCAGACATGTCTTGGGGACAAGACACCCTTACGGTTCAGCGGGGGAGGAAGACCCACGTCCTCATTCCTACGTACGCATACAGCGATCCTAACAGTCCAGCAGCAATCATGGATTGGGTCGTGGGGCGGCTTAAATGCAATCAGTTCGATTCTGGCCGTGCCCAGCCTCTCAGTAAAGTCAGCTGCACGTGCGTTGCAGCGAGGGGCAAAGGCGTTTTGGGTCATGGTGCGCGAGAAACCGCCGCCTGACGTAGCGCCAGTTGGTATAGCAGCACAGACCAAGGCGGGTACAGATGCTGTGGCGTCAACGCTGGTCCCAGAAGTGGAAATGACAGCCTTGCTTGACGAATACAAGGACGTATTCCGAAGAGTTGAAAGGCATGCCGCCAGAGCGTGACGTAGCACACAGCATACCGCTTGAGACGGGGCGCAATTCCGCCGGCAAAGCGCATGTACCGCTTAACGCCGCGTGAAGAAGGAGGAAGGTCGAGG
Source organism: Ottelia alismoides (assembly GCA_037367405.1). Classification (NCBI taxonomy): domain Eukaryota; kingdom Viridiplantae; phylum Streptophyta; class Magnoliopsida; order Alismatales; family Hydrocharitaceae; genus Ottelia; species Ottelia alismoides. Next base: position 31,103 of record JAZKJV010011620.1, read on the forward strand.
CTCAAGTAAAGAAGCTTCTCGCA
>JAZKJV010011621.1:0-77368 GCA_037367405.1 Ottelia alismoides
TAGCAGATCTGATCTTCCGCGCGTTCCTCTGCTCCTCTGCGTTTCCCTGCGTTTTCAACAGCAGCGCCGAACAACTCAAGCGGTATTATTGAAAGACCGAATTGAACGATCACATGGAGTCCATTGACGTCGACAAACCCGATCCTACTTCGTCATTCGACAACCGTGGATGGCGACGCCTATCCTACTCAGCCTTTGGGTCGTGCTGATCTTCGGAACTTCATGCACGGTCATTCGCCCCAATGAATTCTTCACGATCATCGCCCGTGTAACAGGGGCAGAGCCCGAATCCATGCAGAAGTTTGCTTTGTTCTGGGGCCTTTCTTGGTTTGTTATTGTTAAAGGTTGGCACTTCACAGAGTTTTTTATACTAACAATCTTTACAGCGTCTGTTGTAAAGTGGTGGTGGAAGCGGACCACTGCTGGCTCCATCGCATGCTCGATGTTGTGCTGTATCGCGTTCGCGGCGTCGGACGAGTGGCATCAATCCTTTATTCCCGATCGGTTTGGCACTGTGCAAGATGTCCTGATCGATAGCTTAGGTGTCTGCGTAGCCGGAGGCATCATGTTGATACGCCTCCGCCATTTCTTCTCCGCGCCTCCGTGTCTCCGTGGTTAATACTTCCTACTCCACTTCGCGCCACATCCAAACGAGCGTATCGGCCAGAGTGTGCTGGAACACTCGGCCATCGCAATGTTTGCTGGCTTTGCTGAACACGTAGCGATAGTCATAGCCCTTGGCCTTCAGCGCAGCGGCGGTGCGTTCGTTGGCCATCACCCAGTTGTGATAAGACTCCTCAGGCAACTTTGCGCCGTTGTCGTTTTCTGCCACGTGAGTAAAGATGCGTAGCGGCTTCTTCTCGCTGGTTTCGATCAGCTTCATGCCTGAATGATATTCCCAAGCACCTAACGGATAGTTCTTCTCTTCTGGCGCATCGTCGTCTTGCTGATCGACAAAGGTGCCCGAATAAGTAATCAGACGACGAAACAAGTCGGGTCGAAACCAGCCCATCGTCAGCGCCGCTGCGCCACCCGAGCTGCAGCCCATTACGCCGCGTTGCCATCGATCTTTCGAGAAAGCGATCTTCGGATAAGCCGCTTTGATGTCAGCGTTGTTCAGTACGGCGGGCAGGACTTCATCGTTGATGAAGCGCGCCAGGCGATCAGACATCGTATCGTATTCCAACCCGCGCTCGCTGCCCTTGCTGTCGTTGCCACCGTTTTGAACTCCAATAGCGATGAACGCGGGCAGTTTACGCTGCGGGTCTCTAGAAATGGTGAGATTATCGAGCGCTCGGCTAACCAGTTCCAGGTTGCTGGGGCCATCGTGCATCACCAGGATCGGTGCTTCGGTGCCATCTTGGTAAGCTGCAGGTACGTAGACAAAAATCTTCCGTTCGACGTTCACCTTCTTGCGCGGGTCCAGCGTCGAGTCGGTACCAGGAAAAATCTTGCTATCGGCCAGCTTCATACTGAATTCGAAACGTTTGCCTTTGGGATTGCCTTTATCGGTTAAATCTGGATCGATGCGATACTCAGGACCGATGACCAGGTTGCTCTCTTGAGCCGCTGTCATTCTCTCGACGGCTCCCAACCCACCAGACACCACCAACAACGCTACAGCCAACAATCGTCTACGCATGAATGCACCCTACCGATCTTCAAACTCTCGAAAGTCTACCCAGGTGCACCATCATAGCAACGAATTTTTTCGTCAGCTAATCTTTTGTCAGATCATAACCCAGCCGCCCAGCGACATTGACCCAACTTCCCTCTTGCATACCGCTTAACCTCTTAGGTGGTCTACAGGCAACAATATGTGAAAGATCAACATCGCAGCCCGGTAGGTCTAGCTTCTCGCACAGCCGCTTCCACTTGATCGCGGGCTGCTTGCAGAACTCCTCATACCTAACGATATGTACATGTGGAGCGATCTCTGGACGATCGATCATGCTCAGCACGCGCTGGTAGATGGCTGACCACATCAGGCTATAGCCACCGATATCGTCATGTCGTTGCCAACAAAGTTGGATAGCCTCTGCTTCAGGAGCGGTTAAGCCGTGCGGGGCACGCTGTGGTCCGAACTCATAATGGCCAGCGGCAGCCAACATGAAAGGGACAGTTCGATCAGCCCGCGCCAGCTCGCAGAAGTGTGAATGCTGTCGCACCAGCGAGTCAACATGGCTGGTCGGATGGCGCACGGGAATGACAAACTGGGCGTCAGGAAACAATCGCAAGAGTTGCTTGATCCGCGGCACATGATAGTTGTTCTTGCTAACATAGCGCTGTCCACCGCGCAGCCACAGCAACTTGCGCAAATGATCGCGATAGTAACTCACAAAACTCGCATCCAGCGCGGAAGCGTTTTCGGTTGGTTGGAAGGAACTCCACAACATCTCCTCAAATCCTTCGGGGCTGTGCGGAGTGATGCGAATCAAATCGCCATGCGCGCGCGTGCGAGGTTCAGAGTCGCGGGGCCGTGAGATCCTGAAAGCGATTCCACCAGATAGGCAGCGTAATGAATGGAAAATCGCGATATCGATGTGTTACGATCCCCCGCTGCCTGGCCAACAACTCCAGTAACATGGTCGAACCAGAGCGTGCCAATCCGCAAACAAAGATAGGCCGTTCGATCTTCACAGCCTCAATGGTTCGATGGTAGCGTCGAGTCTCCCAGTTCCCCAACATCCACAACAACCGGCGCTGAGCTACCGAGCAGCGAGCCAACCCGTAATCGATCAAGCCCATAAGCTCTTGATTCTTATGTCATTCAAATCTTTTGTCAGTGTGGCCAACATCGCGCTGGCCGAGAAGATCCAATTCCCAGCCGCTTCATTCGAGCTCAAACTCATCGCCACGAAAAAATAGCACGCCAGCACGACGGACAGTTGGCAGGAGAGCAATGTCACTCGGGCCAAGATCCATTGGCTGCAGAGCGATAACGCCTGCAGATATCGCTGCATGAACTCGTCTACTGGGGCACTGAAGAGTTCACAGACGGCGATCCGTGCGGCCCGGCCACGTCGATCATTGCCTAGCCGAGTCGACAAAGCCGCATAGGGACGCTGCATCAATCGACCTGCCACCATGCCACTCGCGCAGAAGATGAGTGCGTAAAGCCAAGTGTTCATCAGCGGCTACTCAGGTTTCGCATTCGACGGGCGACGACGAGCGATCCGCCAAACGAATTGCACGGCATAAATCACCGGTGCGAGCAGCGCCAACAATAGCACACCAATCACGGCCAGCAGAGTGCCAATCATCGACAGCCCCGCGCCGGGCCTACGTACGCTAACAACATCGAACTACTCAGTAACATAATTCTCGGTCTCACATTATTCAGTCAGAGTCATTGTCTCTGGCAAACAACTCATCGACATAACAAGCGTAGCCAAGTCCCGCTCGCAACTGCGGCTGGCGCGGATCATTGACCAGGTATTCCCACACAACTTTCCCGCTATCCAGGTCCACTTCCCACAATGCACCGGAGTTGGTGATGCACATCAAGGCATGCCGATCATCGCGGTGTAGATCAATGTGGCCGCTGTAGGTCGTGCGACAAACATCGGGCATCTCGACGCCCGGTCTGGGAAACAGAGTCTGAGGCTGGCCAGTCAGATAATCGATGTGCACTAATCGCGTACCACCCAACTGCGCATCGCCGCCCAGGTTATCGAACGCGAGAATACCTTGGCGATAGCGGCGTGGACTATGTTGTCCAATCGTAGTGCCCGAGCTACACCACTTGATCAGCTTCGTATGTCGATCTAACACAGCTAGTGTGTTTAAATTGCGCAGAGAGATAAGCAAGTCGCCAGCCTTAGTGCCAGGTAACGCTTGCGCATCTTGTTCATCGAGCACTTGCACATCATTCAAGTGAGTCGGATCTTCATGCTCGAGCCGACCTGTGTTCATTTGCGTCAGCAGGCCATGGCGTCCTGAGTCGCATAGGATCTTCAGGATGCTGACGCGATCTATCTCGTGGCCATCGCATCCAGTTCAACAATTTGGTCGAGATAAATTTTGCTTTTGTAGGTTTCGATCTGAGCGGCTGTGTTGCCTATGACTACTGGCGAGTCGACCACTTCCATAGCGGGCACGAAGATGTGTCCATCTTGGTTGAGCGAGAAGAAGTGGTGAGCGAGAAGTTCTTTGGACCAGAGTAGATTGGCATCGCGATCGAATTTAGCGATACCGACAGCGAACGGGAAAGTGTTCTCACCATGAAAGGTTGCCAGCAGACTGCCATCGGGGAAAAGATGGAAGCCCGCGGGCGATACGGCGCCTGATATACCAGTAACGCGACGGACCATTTTCAGATCCCGCCAAAGGTCCGGCTGAGCTTTCCATGAATGCACGACGCGTCCCGAGCGATCGATGATCCAAGCCATGACTTCATGATCGATGCCGGGCAGTTTCATGCCGCCACCAGCGCTCACCAAGACGTAAGGCGACGATGCCGTGGTGGCATGTCCAATGACGGTTGGCTGGTTGATCTTGACCAGGTGCGCGTCGGGCATGCGTGGTGAGGGCATCTGCGCGACTTCCACGATGGCCTTTGAGGCGATATGAGCATTGCGAAGATGATGGAACGGAAACAGTCGATACTCATGGCACAAGAATCCGTAGATGAATGCCAATGTGGCCAAGCTGAAGAGCATCAGAGCTCGCAACACAACCTGCATGACAACTCGCATCCACACAATCCCATCTGAACAAGCAACTGGCTATCACTTCGATTTCTTTTGAGGGAATCGATGAACGACCTTACTGATCCCCAAGTTCCAAACCCAGTTCGCCTTCAAAGTTCCATCCACCACAAAGATGTAATGCTCAGCCCCACGAGCCTGAAGAAATCTTTCGTTAATCCCTATTTCTCCCCGAACCGCTCAGCCCCACCGCGCAGCCCACGTTTTAAACCGCCCCCCGCCCTCCCCTCTTCAAAAGCCCAAAAAACACGCTAAAATCGCCTGCAGCTGAAGGCGAAGAGCCCCAACACCTCTTCGCCCAGGGCCAACCGAGTAGCATTACCACGCAGTAATGCCACCACAAGCAAGCGTCCGTGGCGCAACTGGATAGCGCATCGGTCTTCGGAACCGAGGGTTGAAGGTTCGAATCCTTCCGGGCGTACTTCGAAAAAAGCCTTATTTTTGTTGGCTGGAACGCACTTTCAGCGTTACCGTCATAACGACGAGCGGCCCCGATTCGCAAGCAGCGACTACCGAAAAACTCGGTACGGGAGCACTCGATGGCAAGACCTAAAGCTAAGGCGCCTGCCCTGCGCTACCATCTCTCTGGGCAATCTGTCGTGACGATCGATGGCAGAGACTTCTACCTGGCAAACACGATACGCCGGAATCATTCGCGCGGTATGCGGTGCTGATTCGCGTCTACCAAGAAGGCGGCCTGAAGTTGCCAGAGAACTTCGAAGTCGGGCAACTGGACAGCATGCTCTCAGTCTGTCCACCTAGCCATCAAGCGGACCAGCCAATCTTGGTCCGGCATATTACCGCTAGTTACCGGGAGCATATGAAAACCAAGTATTCAGCGAACCCAACGGAACGCCTGCGCCTAAATCTGTTGTGCAACGAACTGGATGAGCACGACGGTGACAAGCTAGCGGATTCCTACGGCCCGCGTGCGTTACAGGCACAACGTCAGCGATGGGTGAAGGATGGAAAGTCTAGGGTCTACTGCAACCGCCTCACGAACGCAGTTATACGTCTGTTCAAGTATGCAGTCAGCCAAGAGTTAGCTAGTGTGAATACTTGGCAAGCCCTGCGAAGCGTCGAAGCTCTTCGCGCCGGCCAAACCGAAGCGCCAGAAACGGAACCTGTCAGGCCGGTCGCAATCGAGATCGTCCGCCAAACCGCGAAACATCTTTCACCAGTGCTTAAAGCAATGTTGCGGGTTCATGTGGCAACCGGGATGCGTCCTAGCGAACTCTGCCGGATTAGACCCTGTGACATCGACCGTAGCGGCCCCGTTTGGATTTATCGACCCGCTAAGCACAAAACCGCAGGACGCGGCAAAACGCGTGCTATCCCTATCGTTGGCGATGCTCTCGATGCGCTGGTCGACTATATGAACCGGGATACGCTCTCCTACTGCTTTTCGCCTGCAGAGTCTGTCGCATGGTGGCAAGCTCAGAAAAGAGCGAATCGCAAAAGCAAGGTCCAGCCCAGCCAAATCAGCCGCGCTAAAGAGAATCCAGCGAAGCAGCCTCGCGACTGCTACGATTCGCACAGCTACCGCCAGTCAATCCAACGGGCAGCTAAGACGGCAGGCGTTGAGGAATGGCATCCCTACCAATTACGACACTTAGCGGCAACCGTTGTGCGCGAAGCCCTGGGCATTGAAGCCACGCAAGCGCTACTAGGCCACAGCCAACTAGCCATGACAGAGCATTACGCAAAGCTGACTGAAGCCAAGGCCATCGAAGCAGCCAAGCACGCCCCAAAACTATAGAACGGTTTTATCATCGTTACCCAGGTCTACGCTGAACGCGATGCCATCAAGGTGGGTTAGGATTCGCAAAAACCAATTGGTGGAAGCCGGTCGTCGAAATTGATGGCTGGCTTTTTTTGTTTTTTTCGCCAGAGTGACACTGGTGGTCCGCGCGCTCTCGAAAATAGTCAATGAGTGTCACCGATCAAATGCTAATGAAGCGAGAAACAAAATGACAGAACAGAAGTATCTACCCGTTCCAGACGCCATATTTGCGATTACTGGGTTGAGACCTTCGGCACCGACATGCCAACGACTAGTGTCGCAACGCCTGATCACCACCTGGAAAATGTTTGGCAAGCGCGTGACCACATTGACAGCCGCCCAAGAGTATGTGAACAGCTGCAAGTCGAAGAAAGATAAGTCGAATACGACCGCATCAGAATTGCTGGCTGCGCTAGACAGTGAGCTGGCGGGGGCATAAGCATGCGAAAATCGGAAACGAATACCGTAGCTCAGATACTCACCGAAGACGTAATCACGCTTGCCGACGCAAGAAAAGAACTAGCGGCAATCACCGGCAAACGACCGGATAAGGCCACTATGAGCCGATGGGTCCATCGGGGAGTTGGCGGCGTAAGGCTGGAAGCTGTGCGTTTGGGCGTGCAATTGCTTACGAGTCGCCAGGCAATCACCAGGTTCATTGAAGCGCGGACAGAACGCTCCATCGGAAATCGATGAACGATAACAAACCAATACAGATATCGCGATTTAATCCACAACGATCACTGAGATCGTCGATGCTCAGGATCAATCGCGATAGCACTATTTCAAAGAGAAATGATCGATAAAAAAGAAACGCGAGTGACAAAACGGGTTTGACTCCGTCGCGTCACTCGCGCAATACTCTGAGTCGTCGGGCGCAAGATGTAGCAGTCAGCGCGCGACGAATAAACCAAGCAGATGGAATGATAGCCCAATCACGATGGCTGGGCAACGCTATCCGAAAGCGATGGCATTCTGCTTGGCCCTACATAGGGCCATCATCGCGGCCCTCAACTGATGGATCGACCAATGCGCTGACGGGTGTCTGCATCAGCCCTGGGCCTGAGGGCCAAACGATCCAGCCATGAAGACCGCCATTGGAGTGCGGTTGTGTTCTGGGTGCGGCTAACAGCCAAAATCCAACGCGAAAGCGCAGATCCACAAGCAGCGACCACCTGCTAAATGGTCCGTGACTACCGGTGCATGCTGGCGACTCCAGCACCGGACCAAGGGTCACCGAGCCAGAGTTGTAAAAATCGGCGGGCTCGTAAATCTCTCCGATCATGCACGATCTAAGGAGACACCTTATCCCTGTGATTCATTTAGTGCGTAGCAATTCCCATCAACGTATGGGAGTCGCTACGTGCGTTTCCTTTCCCAATGATTCATGTGGCCAGTCAATCTAGTGCTGGTCGAATACGGTTTGACCAATTCCGCGTTACCTAGGTGTTAACGCAACGCGCTTAAAGCAAAAAGGAGAACCATGACGCTATCAACGCTCGAAACTGAGATCCGCAGATGCATACAGGCCAAACCAGTGGACCCTACCGTTGGCCACCTACTGGCGCAGGCCAAGGCTCTTTGCGCCCACGGTCAGTGGGTACCGTGGGCTACTCGTGTGTGCGGGATCAGCATCCAGGCGATCAACAAGCACATTCGCCGTGCATCGAAAACTGAAACTACGACGCAAACTGAAACTGAGACCGAAATTGAAACTGAAACCAATGTTGAACTGCAAACTGAAACCAATGTTGAACTGCAAACTGAAACTGAAATCAGCGAAACAGGAACTGGAACTGTCCCTCTGAATGAAAAGCAGTCGCTCGCTCGACACGTGCGCGAGCGAATACGCGAGATAGCCGACCTAGCACATGCGGCAGTGTTGGCAGAGCTATCGCATGATGGCTATGGATTTCTGCGTGCGAATCTAGCCGACGCCTACACCGAGCGCGAACTACCTGACTCGATGACACTGGATGACGTGACGAACCTGGGACACCTGCTGCAGCGACTGGACGACTACCGTGACTGCTGCAGTGTGCTGGAGATGGAGCCACCGCCAGAAGAAACGTATAGACCCGAGGGTAGCTATTACTTGGTCTGTGCGGTCGAGCTAGTGGCTGATGACATATCACTTCGCGATGGCGATGTCTTCATGGCCGTCGAGCTAGGTGGTAGCATCTATGCGCGCGACCTGAATGTGGCAATCGGCCAGTTTGATTCGCTAGAAGTTAAAAGATATTGGGGAAACGATGCGGCCAAACGTTGCCGGGCGACAACACTCAGAATCATCGAGGAGCAAAAGCATGTGGCAGCCAACAATTGATCGCTGTTGGAAGTCAGTGTCGATGGCGAAATTCCGGTCGGACGTGACTGGCCGACTTCGGCAGGCATATGTCAACAGCTTAGGTTTCGCCATCGTTTCAATTCGCATCGCGTGGTGTGGGAGGCCTTCGTTGGGCCGATACCCGATGGCGTGACCATCGATCACATCGACCGCGACCGCACCACGATTCTTTCGTCGGCCATGGGATCACAAACATGGGCTCTCGCTCTGTTGAACCCAACATTAAAATTGGTGACGATTGGCGTTCACTCGTGCAGCTGAGCATATCGAAGAAAGAATTACAAAAGGGGTTAGGGGTGCTGCGCAACTCATGAGCCTGCTGCGCTGGTTCGTATGTTTGCCCCCAACATTCGTACGTTCAGCAGTGTTTGGACACGATCTATTGCTTTCCCTGCGGACACCAATTTCCGTCCCACATAGCGCCCATAGCAATCAAAAATCCTGCCTTAAACTGGGAGGATTCTTGAATGCTTCAATCGGCAATCGTTTACATTCGTGTCAGTACCGAAGGCCAAGCAATCGACGGGGTGAGTCTTGACGCTCAGAGAGCGAAGATTGAAGCTTGGTGTCTTGCCAACGACTACAAGGTTGTCGATTCGTTCGTTGACGCGGGCTTGAGCGGGAGCAGGGCCGATAATCGGCCAGGCCTGCAGAATGCCATCTACAGCGCGTGCCAAAATAAGGCCGCATTAGTTGTCTACAGCCTGTCGCGCCTGGCACGCTCGACGCAGGATACGATTGCCATCGGCGAGAAACTGGCAAAGGCCGGCGCCGATTTGGTAAGCCTATCCGAAAAGATCGACACCACGTCGGCAGCTGGCAAAATGGTCTTTCGGATGCTGGCAGTGCTGGCCGAGTTTGAGCGCGATCAGATCAGCGAGCGAACTCGAATGGCGCTTGCACACAAACGAAACCGTGGGGAACGAATTGGCACGGTTCCATATGGTTGGTGCTTGGCCGAAGACGGTTCAACGCTTCTGCCGGACGCTGGCCAGCAGGCGGTCATCCAGCGTATTCGAAACATGCGATCAGAAGGCATGTCCTACCGCGCGATTGCAGTGGCCTTAGAAGCACTACAAGTCAAGACGAAGGCGGGAAACGCAAAATGGACTCATACTTCTGTGAAGAGCATTTCGTCGCGGAACTGCGCTAGCCCGCCACACGTCACCGTCAACGACCATTCGCCGATTGCAACTGCCTAGCTAAAAGGCCGACGGAAAAGATTACGAGAATAGCACATGCATCCAACTGGCAAGCGATTCATTGGTCCGGCTTTGAACCGCGATTCTTCGCTGGAAGAAAAAATGCAAGTAGCGATAGAGTTGTTCACAGTGTTGAAAGGGCGCTCGCCTTCGCAAGAAGAGCTTGAAGATTTGCAAAAACACCTCAAAGCAAAAGCTTTCGCTGACCGAATCGGAAAGAAACGTCCGTGATGCTTAGCAAAGAGGCTCCCCTCTAAGGTGAATAAAGGCTAGGCCACTTGGCACGGTTTGTACACTATAGAGCAGCTATTCGCGGCCGGCTAAAATTACAGGTGTAGTGATTAAAGATCAGGCTTGGTCTGTGTGCTCTCACAGGTCGTATGCATTAATGGCTGAAAACACCGGATACCGGCCATCGTGGCCGGGCGCTTCCCTCTATATCACTTCGAATTCGGAAAGATCTGCCAGGCCGTGAAATCGTTTGAAGACTCACCCGACAGCGACCAAGGCCGCTGGGACGCTGCTACTGCAAAACTTACGGATCGCGAAGTTCGCGAACGTGCTCAGGCTGTGTTGATCGCAAGCGTGGCGGCCAGGGCATGCAGGGCGACTTTATCCATACGAACCCAGGAACTGTTAGGCCCTCACATTCCCGAGTCTTTCCTTATCGAAGTGTACCCGCGACGCAAGGCATTTTACGACCGCGAGTATCCAACAGAAGTTAGTGAGATCAAGTCAGCATTAGGCCGTTCTAGTCCCGATTACTGGGACTTTCAAGGCATGACCACGGCAGCGCTTTTTGCAGCCGACCCATCTTCATTTCGCCAGCGTAAGCTCGCTAAGTAGCGCCAAGCCAGATGCCTGAAAACAAGCGGTTGCTGTTTTTAGCAGTATTCATGACCCAGTATTTTCAAGAGGCAATATGACCAATTATTACGTCCGAAGAAACGGTATGAATTCTACGTCAGGTCCGATGTCTGTCGATCAACTTAAGATGATGGCTTCGAACGGATCGATTACAGAGGACGACTTTATAAGCGTAGACGAAGTCAAGTGGCATCCCGCTGGAAAGGTCAAGGGACTCTTCGGTCCTCCGCCCGTATCTGGTAGGGATGGGTCTTCGATTGAAGCTCATTCTGACACCAAGACCGCCGAAGAGAAACGCCCCGTCACATCGACCAAGAACAATACAAAAAAATATCAGCTGGCCGCAGCCATCGTAGCATGCATCTTGGTAGTCGGTGCCGGAATCTACTTTACGCTGAATGGGTCCCTACTTCGCGCTTTTCAAGATCCATCGAAGGTCGCGCTGAAGGTGAGCGAGGACAAGATTACAAAGTCCACGACCTACTATCATCCCTGGAATAATCCTCGGCCCGGAACGCGAACCTATGTGAGTGGAGAAGTATCGGAAAGTGCCGGTTCAGAGCCCTACCTTGCACTGAACTGGTGCTTGACTGGTAACAGGCAGAATGAAATCTCTAGCCTTCTGATTGCTGTCGACGACGATCGATTCACTGTCCCAGTAAGTGAATACAAAAAAAGCGATTCGAAAGGCAATCTTTTCTGGGAGTGGGACTTCATTGTCGGTAGTGACGCAGAAACTATTTTCAGGTCAATTCATAAAACAAAGTCGCCGGTAAGCCTGCGTTTTGTTGGGAAATACAATGAGGACTATACGCTGTCCGAACTTGAAGTTAAGACGCTAAAGGTCATCTATGAAAAATTCGATCAAATACGTCCGAAGAAAGCCCAAGGGACTAAGTGAGGATTGCAAACGCCAGCAAGTTGATCCGATTTTTGCGCTCGCATATTTTCGTCTGACGAGTTTGGATGGTTTCCCGTGGGCGGCAACTGCCCACGCCTTTAGTAACCAGTACCTTGTACGCAAGCGACTAAGACTCGCTTAACCGCTAAGGAACTTAGATAAGTGCTCGCTGATTTAGTTGGCAAACTGGCTGATATCTAATTGCAAAGAAGCGATCTAACGAGCGAGCCCGGAGGATGCTTTGAGCTTCGTTCTTAGCGGTCAGGCGTTTCTGCAAAAAGAAGATCTACCATGGCGAACCGTTTGGGTAGAATCAGGGTCACTTGAATAACCCAATAGAAGGCTGGAAGGATACTATGAGCGACCCAATTGAAATTGACTTCGAACGTGCTTCGGGATTTTCCATGCGAGCAGTTCGCACTAATGAAATGGCACAGGTGGAGGTTGCTGGGTTCCATTCGTTTGAAGAAGGTCAGATCTTTTACAAGCTGTTAGACGGCTTCACGGGAATGCTGCAGAACGCGGGCCATCGCCCATCGCAAACGGATCGATTCTTAGCCATACACTCGCCCCAGAAGACCGTTCTCTTCATTGATGATGCTCTACCATACAATGCGGTGGTGCGCTCTCGAAGAAAGATCGAAGCGGGCGAGATGATTGGAAAGAACGATATTGCGGGCGTCGATCGAATCGTCATCGAACGGGAGATCGTAATTCCCGCCGATGCCGGAATATCGCTGATGCTCTCTCACCGTTGGAAGCGAGCTTTCTTTTTCGACTATAGACCATACGACACAAATAACGCACGCCCTATCGACTATGATATCGAGGTAATCGGTGGGCAGATACTCTCGCACTTGTTCTTCACTGAACTTTTCACGCTGTCAGAATTAGAGTGGGAACGAACGATTGCGGCAGGATGGTTCCCATTCGTGTGGCTTCAGGGCGACCTCTGGGATCATCTCCACGCCGCAATTGACGCGGGCCGTCCGGACCAATTGGATGAAGAGAACGCTATTCACGAATGCGTTAGGAAGACCGTTGACGAAAAGTTTAGTGACTGGATAAAGAAAGATCCGTTGACAGGTGAGGAGCAGTTTATCCGTCGGGCCGTAGATGCTTACAAATCTGAAGACTGGCTTACTGTAGTTGCAATGCTCTATCCCCGCATTGAAGGGATCATTTCTCGATCAACGGGGCACTACGGTCGGCAGGCAGATTTATTAGCAAAGTTCACTGAGAAGGTTAGCCTCGCAGCTCCACACAATAGGTCGCTGCTATTTCCGAAACAGCTTGAACGCTACTTTGCCAGGACATTCTTTCAATATGTCGACTTCCGGAATGATCAGAAGACTCTCAACCGGCACAGTTTTGCCCACGGGATAGTCGAAGCGGATTCCGTTACAAGATCGAGCGCGCTCAAACTTCTGCTGTTAATCGACCATTTGTTCTACTGCTTACCCAGTACCGAATCCAAGTCGCGTCAATCGCTGGTGAAATTAGCGACATAAGGCGTGCTTTAGCCCACTCTCTGTACACAACCGAGCGGTTGTGTACACTCCTTGCGAACAAAGGCCGTGATTCCTGCGATCGTCGGCCAGTAACGAAGTTCGCTCTAGCGGCTAGAATGTGATTGGTCCGTTCCAAGTTACCGTTTGTGTTGCGTGACGCATGACCAAATACTTCGCCTACTCCCTTACCGTCTGGCTGCGCATTCTACCCAAGCAACAGCCGGTAGGGGGGCTTGGGAAAGCAGTCATGGAGCATCTTGCGAGCGCCTACGCGATTGACGAATTTCAACCCGTCGAAGACTCTGACTACGCGCCGCAATACACATTTTCGTTTCAGCTGACTTGGACCTTCACAAACGAAGAGATGTACAGGGGGGAACCTCGCAAGGCCTCCATTAATGCCTTGGTGAAAGAGCTACGAAAATACGTCGCAGCAGAGTACGTGGTGAAGAACATCGAGATCCTTGATGACGCCCCAACCACCTACCTGCTTGAAGAGTGGGACGAGTAGCGACGTAGCAGTTATGCAGGCTTGCGAAAAATGGCAGGCTCTAAACTTAGCCCGTCCACGTTCACAGCAGTTGCGGCTTCGAGCAACTTGGTCAGATCGCATTTCCAGGCAATAGAAATTGCTTCGATGGCCGCGCCCCAAAGGCTATACCAATACTGATCCCACCGAGGATGGACCGCGCGGTTTAATGGATCTGTCGACTGTAACAGCTTCCCATTTGTCATCCTGCCCATGAACACGCCAATGTGCGAAGGGTTCTCTCCGTCGTATGCGCCAACCAGCCCACTAAAGGTGTCATGATGAAAGAGCAAGACTTCGGGAAAAACAAGTCCGGTCGAAATTAGCTGGCGAAGCGTGACGAGTTGATTCAGGTATAGATAAACTGACATATCCATCATGTCACCGCATAGACTTCGTACATACGCTGCCAAGCCAACCTTGTAACGAAGGTTGGAATTGAAGTATGCGCTAGCGTTCGCATGCTGCGCCATTTGAGATGCCCACTCGCTCATTTCACGTCCACGCATGGCCAATGGCCTCGAATTGTTTCTTGCCGCGCTAGATGGTGCCCCTAGCAAGAGGCCAGGCATATAGAGTTCCATGGAAGACCGGAATGGACCGTTGGTGACAATTCCATAAAGCCCCGAAGAATCTTGCATCCATGCGAGGTTATCGGAAAGACTTGCGCGACCCATCAGTGCTCCGCTTTGGGTACGAATCGGTTCCAAGCTCCGTAAGTGGAATTGCGAGCGTGGTGAGCTTAAGACCGAATCAACATCTTCGCGGTGCAAGAAAAGTCTTCGGAACAGTTGCTCTGGCGGCAGTTCTTCCCAGTCATTGGCCGCGACGATTCGGATTTCTTGACCTTCACGCCGGACGAGTAAATCAACGTCGGATGCAGGGCAAATCCACTCGATTGCTTCTGCGATGGACCAGCTTGGACGAAAGCGTGCATTGTGCATCAATGGCAGAATCATTTCGTGTTGTGGCGTCAACATTCGCTGCATGACGCTCTTGTCAACAATCGAAACTTTTACCCGGGTACCTGGTTCAATCATCTGCTCTGGGCGACTCGCCAAGCGAAGCACCGGGCGTTCTTCGATTCCATTTAAGAACTCCAAAACGCGAGTTTGGCTTTGGCTGTCCGCAGGGCATCGAGTGGTCACGGTGACCTGTGTGCCCAGCATGAAAACGGAATAGAAGCCGATACCGTAAAAGCCAACCGGGTTGAATTGTTCAAAGTCGAGGCTTGGATGTTCATCGAGACAATCAACGGATCGCCAGTAGCTTGCACCAAAATCAAGCAGGTATTTTAGGATTGCCGCTTCTGATAAGCCAATACCGTCGTCCGTGATAGTCAGGACATCCACGCTCTCGGTCTGTTCGAGTTCAATTGTTATCGCGCCCCAATTGGATGCCCGATTTTCTTCCACTCTTCGCGCACAGACCGCGTCGCGGGCGTTTTGAATTAACTCGCGTAACGGCACCAAAAGATTCGCTCCGTAAAGCGCACTGCCGCCGAGACGGGTTATGACTTTCGCAACTGCCGTAATCGTTGGTCTCGTCTCTATTGGGTCCCATCCATCGACTTGAACGTACGAAGCAAACGCACGTGGAGATGAGGCTCCCGCAACACGGTTTACATTTGGTTTCACAGCTGAATTAGAAAAAAACGTAGCAGCTTCGCGAAGCTCTTTATCGGCGATTTGCGCTAGGTCGTACGCGGTCCACCATGCGTTTCGGTAATCAGTATGGAACGGCGTTGCGGAAGTAAAGAAAAGCTCTCCATTCCGACCATACGGCTTGGCCAATGATCGTTGTGCATTCCAGTGATTAGCCGATATGCCGGTTGGCTTTCGAAGAGCCTGCACCAATATCGGAGCGCGGCGGGCGTCGATCTGACACGCATCACACACTCGCAAGAAGTAGCCTAGCTTGCGCGCGTCGATAGTCCATGAACTAGGGCAGGCTGCTACGGGCATGGCGCCTTGCATTCCCAGTTCTCCGCTTTCGTTTAATTGTTGTGCGGTCCACCAGTGACTATGCGCGACCAGTCCAATCAAGCGGCCAATAAACTTGCGAATCTCAGCGTCGTCAATCAAATACAAGTTGTCACCGAACGCTTGCTCAGCAATAGTCCTGGCGAATACTGCATGATTAAGACGAATGGCAAGTTCAACGACTGCCGTTTCATCACCATCAGGACCAACTGAGTACCTTGCTCTTCGCCATGCATCGGTAGCCTGCAATTCCTCCAGGCCTCCAGGGTACATGCAAAGTGCATGGCCTAGGTCATGAACCAAAAATGCACCGCCAAGTACATAAGCCTCTAGTGGATTGGCGACCATCTCGGCTGGAAATACAACATCGAAGACTTCCCACAGAGCATCCGTGTGTGATTCGTCATGAACAGTTAACTGCCGCAGGTCCTGTGTTAAGTGTTTGGCAAATTCCAAGGCATGTGCTCTGAACAGGATGAAGCTTTGCCGAAGTCGTTCTACAAAATGAGCGGTCCCACCCGCGTAATCGGTTGATCCAAGCGTGCGCTGCCAAATTGTGGTCGCAGAAATGAGTTCCACCTACACGCTCCATGTTGATGTAGAAAATTTGATCACTATCAATCGTCTTTTGATTTTGCTTCACCGATACGAACGGTCTTTCCATCCTGCTCCATCAACCGCGCAAAACGCTCCCAGGTTAGCCGCTTCTTGTTCGCGTAGTTTCCAGAGGGAACCCATTCAATATTGCCCTTACTAATTAGAAGTGTGCCCAGTTTGGAGCCATCCTTCTTGATATCAATAGTTACGTCTTTGTGCAGAACAAACTTAGTAGCTATGTCTAGGGTAACTTCGTGTGCCATGTTATGTCCTGTGGGTAAAGGTAGTGACTTGGCAAGCTGCAAGTCCAAAACAAGGTCGAACGCCGATACTTACTCCCAAGACTTGGATTTGAACCCAAGGCTTGCAGCGTTCTCCGAAACTGCTCTTTTGATTTGGTCGGATGCGCCTTGCGGAAAGTCGGCGTTTAATTCGAGCGTGATGGTCAGCGCCGCATTGGGGTCGCTTGCGAGAAGTTGTATTATCTCTTCTGCTACTTGAACCAGATGCATCTTCGCTGCCGTTTGTTTGATTTGAATAGAGCCGTGAAAGGTTCGCGGCTTTGATACTGTGGCAGCGCTAGAGTTGCCAGTACTACCAGTGGCTTCGTCGCCAGTTTGTTTTGGTGCTGAAGAACTTGTGGCTGACGTTGATCCGATCGACGATGCACCGGCATGCGGCTGGGAAGCTGCGGCCGCTGCGTCTCTCGCCTTCTTAAGCGAATCGGCGTATGAAGCGGCTGTACTCGGGTCGATCAAAAGCAGTGTGTCATCAAACTGTGCAGTGCCTTCACCGATCTGAAAGCCGGTGTATCGATCACCATCTTGCCCATACGCAATTCCAAAGAAGTCCGATGAAGTGGCACCCGTGCGAATCGCTTGGGCTAACGAATCCCGACTACGCAAGCGTGGCAGGAAAAGGAATCGCAGTGTGTCTTCCCAGAAACTCAAAGCATTGGCACTAGACTTTCCATCCTTCCAATACAATTCTTGTAGCTTGGTGCGCAAGTGGATCGGTGACCATGTTGTGATCACCAATTCGTTTTCGATGCACACTCGTTCGATTTCATTTGCGGCCGACGTCCCAGCTGTGTTGAGTTGGAAGGGTTCCACCGTCGGCTTCGGATCATTGGGGTCGTGCTGAACGGGGCAGAGAAGCCACTTGTAGCATTCCCGGGCAGCGCGTGGAACAACTTCGTCAGCGCTCTTTAGTTCCTTCTCGGCCTGGCTCTTTTGCAGTAGATCGATGTTCAGCTTGCCATCTTTCACATCATCGACAATCGATTGCCATGCAAGCGCGGTGCGAGCAGTGTCGGCTAGTCGATTGACGATGGCCTGATCCGGTGCAAGAAAGATCAAGCGATTAGCGCGGTAGCGTGGCTTCGATCCGTTGTTCTTTAGATAGTCGACAACCGCCGCTACTGCCGTTCTGGATTCGTCACGGGAGAACCACTGGTCAGGTGTTAACACGACCAGTCTTAGTGCGCTGTCATCGGGGACATCATGGTGTGAAGTAAATATGTGCAGGCCATCAAAGAATGGCGCGCTACCGAGCATTCGCTTAACAGCATCGGCGATCTTGCCGCGCACTTCGCTGCCGTCATGGAATCGCTGTTTCCGATCTTCCATTTCCCGACGAAGGTTTGCGCGAGTGTCGAACCAGTAACGGGTGGAATCCTGGGTTTTATCACCCGAGCTATTCAGGTAATGCAGACGATCTGCCAAGCGGTTCAATGCATCGATGTAAGTGGCTGAAGTCTGACCAGGCTGCAAACATCCTAACAACACTCGGGCTTTGTCTAGGCCTCGTATGCCTGCCTTGCCAGCGACGGAAGATGGAGCACTTCCGAGAAACAAGGTCCGCCCCGCGCGGCGTGCGGCGTTTATTTGGCCGAATCGTGGTTCTTTGTTTTCGAGTTCCGTGGTTTCCGCGCGGTCGCCGTCAATGTCCTTCTCGATAACGGCATCCCATCCTGGCGGAAGGTAAACCGTTAGCTCATTTCGAGTATTGCCGTCGTAGACCGGTATGCTGCCCGGCATGATGAGAAGATCTTTGTTGTCATCTTTCCACAATCGGTAGATGACTTTGGCCATCAGCTTAAGAACGCCACGCGTGCGCTGGAAACCGTCGATTGTTGTCCAGTCTTCATAAAGTCGATCAAACACTTCAGGATGGATCGGGTAAGCCTGGCGCAAGCGATCGAAGTACCTGCCTTCTTGGGTCTCTACTGGCAATTTTGTGCCTTCGGCAACGTATAGGTCTGCGAACGCGCGGCATACTGCATCTTGAACTAGGCCATCTCTCACCGGTTCGAACAATCGTCTACGAACGATTTCAAACGCTTCTTCGGTGGCCACTGGTTTCCAAAGTGCTTGGACACGTCCGAAAACGTTCTCCAGCGCCCGCAGCGCCAGCAGACCACGAGTGCCACCTACTTGGACGTTTGCCACGTCTTTGGAAGGCTCGCTTTCTGGTAATGACGCAAGCACGACTACATTGGGAACAAGCTTGGCTGCTTCTGTTAGCGCTTGGATAAATGAGATATTGCTTTCGAAGGTGCCACCACTAAGTGTTTCACCATCAGGGAACTGACGAACGTACGCAACCATTTCATCAATCAGGATTACACATGGCGCGAACTTGGAGAGTAGTTCGCGCAGTATCTCTTTCCCTGGGGACGTACCTGATGCATCGGACTCTCGAACCAGCGCGAAGCCATCACTACCACCAAGCTGCCATGCCAATTCTCCCCAAAGTGTTTTCACCGCCTGCCGACCATGCTTCCATGCCTGTCCCGGTGAGTGTTCGTTACCGTCGAGTACAGCGACGGAGGCTTGAGGCACATCCATGATGCCTGCCTGTTCAATCAGCGATGGAATGCCCGCTAAAGATGAAAGCGCACATCGTCTGGTGGCAAGATGGTAGACAGCCAGCATTGTATGCGTCTTGCCACCACCGAACGCCGTTTGAAGTTGTATGACCGGTTCACCGCCATGCCCTGCAAGTCGTTGTGCAACCTGTGTCAGAAGTTGTCGCATGCCTTCAGTAATGTAGGTTCTTTCGAAGAAAGAGACCGTATCCTGATACTCGCGCGCAGCAGTGCCAGCTCGGACAGCCGTGATATCGGCCGCGAATTCAGATTGCAGAAAAGTTCCTTCGAGCACATCGCGGTGAGGAACCGCAACTTCGCGCCAGGGCTTCATGGTCATTTAAGTACCTCGACACTGAAGTCGTTTACATTCAAGAATATGTTGTGAATACAAGCCTCAAGCATTGATCGGCCACTTAGTCCCAGCGCCACTTCAATCAATTTGAGGGTTGGCACCCATTGCTGCGCGTTGGCGGGACAGGGGCGGTTAGATGGGTGCTGATCACCGCAGAAGTACAGGAACACGAGTCGTGCTGCTATGCCACGATTACGCAGGAAATGGAGTGTCGCGATGCGGTTCGCGTGCTGGTAACATCCAGTCAACCACTTCTCTGCATGCTCGGGCGCTTCGTTCTCACTGATCCCGCATGCAATTAATGTTTTGATGAATGAATCGCGAATCAGTGGACGTCCGCCCGTTTCATCGGCCGTTGTGCCCTTGAACTTTATCTCATCGGCATGGCCCTTTGCCTCAACAAGTATCCATTCGCGTTCGGGCGATTTGGCACGGCCGATTATGTCCCAGTTCTGTTGCTCTCCTCGCGCTGGCCAAAACTTGTTGTACGCAAGCCTCAGAGTTTCGTCGCAGAATGCGAGGCGTTTCCATTCTCCATCGCGAATCGGAACATCGGTTGGGTAGTAATGCCGGCCACCCACCGGGAAGTCGAGCCAATCGATGCCCGCAACGCCAATCGCTTCACTGACACTTCGAGTAAAGCGTTCACGTTGCCATCCCAGGCCACGCAAAACATGCCAAGCGCTGCCATAGCCCAGTTGAAGTCGATTATCGATGTAGTGATCGTCTTCTGATTGGCTCATCAAAAAAGCTCTCCCTGGCGTAGGGCAGGTTCACGAGTAGCGTTGGATTCAACTGCTGACCAGCTGGTAACTAATTCGTTGTACGCGCGAGCATCCTCAGCCCAGCCTTTACGTTCACACAGGGTGTAAAGCCGATACGCCAATTGTCTCGCTGCTTCAGCGCGCGATGCCACGCTCGGTTTTGATAAAAGCAATCCCGCTTCTGATTCACCCCCACTACGAAGCGCGCGGATAAGTTGGTGCAGAACCTCCCAAATTGCGATGCGAGCATCTTTTTCCGGATTCCAGTCCGCTGCGAACTCACCGGGACGGAGCAGTTGGACTTTGCCACCACCGCTTCGAAGTACACCGCCTTCAACCAAGCCGCTAACGCTGGTAGCCTTAGCGCGGGCAAGGACGTCTGCTTCACCAAAACCACCAAATTCCCAGCCACAGCCATCAAACCAGTGCAGGCAAAACTGCGTATCCGCATCGAAGTCATCTTCGGCCAAGAATCGGTTAATCAGTTGAAGTGCCGTCTTTACCGACATGTGAGTGCCATCTGCTTCAAGTACTGCCTCAAAGCTGCTGAAGATCGCCATTCCTGGCCCTATGATTGCTTGCGACAAATCAACTGGCGCAACCGGCGAGTGATACCCGTCCGTTTCCCGCGTCATCTTGTCAAGTGCTATTGGAAGAGTCTCGTTCAGACTTCTCACAAATTGGCGTCTTGATATGGTGCGAGATTTTGGAGCACGCGGTCTACAGACCAAAATAATGGATGATGCCAGAGCGTTTGAGTTCATACTTAGCACGCGATTTCCAAGCTCTGTTCGCATTGGCCACGTCCCGGTAATTGCGAAGCCGGCGCGCAATACTGCTTCAAGAAAAGTCTCCCATCCGCTGCTGTTCGTTCCGTCCTTCTGCGAGTCAGACTGTTTAAACGCGTAGTAAATGGTTATCGGAGCAAATGGGTGAGTGATACGTGCAAGGTTGCCCATCGCCGTTGTCATTCCGTCCAAAAAGAATTTCTCAGCTTTATCTTTGGTGCCATGTCTATAGGGGGTCGCAACGAGCTCATCTTCTTTGGGTACGGCAATTGTGTTCAGAAGTTCCGGGTAGGCTTCGCGTAATGCAGGACGCATCCAAACATAAAAGAAGTCTGAAAGGTCAGCGTATCCAATATTGTCATAGTACGGCGGGTCAGTAGAAATCAGCCTAGGTTCGTTGCAATTCATCGTCTGGGCAGAGGCTTGCTCGGCGAATCCTGCAGTAAAAGCCGGCAGCTGATCGACAACTCGCGTGACCCAGTCCAAACTAACTAGCCAATTGCCACTGGAGCTACTGAATGGATTCGCTTCCGCATAATCCCAGGCCATCGCCAAAGCTTGCCGTGAAAAGACATGGCCGACACCCAAGTTCTTTGGATCGGATCGCCAAAGGCAAGCGTTGCTCCAATAATCAGCAGACTTGGAAAGCACGAAACCCAAGTACAGTGCTACAGCGTTCGCATAAACAGATCTTTCACCGTGCGAAACGATTCCGTTCTGGTCAGTTGTACTAATTGAACCATGTTCTGAATCACGCATGACGAGGTCGCGCGCCTGCATTACCAAATCGGAAAAGGTGCTCAATGCAATCAATTGTCGCTGAGTAAAGAGGTGACCAAAGTTGGTCATGCCATAAAGAGGAACATTGACGGCAGTCTTTCCATGTAGGGGTAGATCAGGGCAACGTTCCGATTTGGCTTCAAGAGCGATTCGTTCATGGTCCTCTGTAGGGGACAGGAATATGCGGCCCTTGGGCCCCTCTGCAACAATGGCCATTAGCTTTTGGCCGATTCGACCTGCCTGCCCCTCTTCCCGGATGTAGTCATAGGAAATAGGCACTTTCGAAATGACACATGTGAAACCTGCCCTTTTTCCGGCAGTTGTACCGGCGCGCGCACCCGAAGGAGGCTTCCCAACATGAACTGAGAACGTATAGCGATCACCGTTGATAATAGGCTGTACGTATGCCTCGTTACCAACCTTCGTGCTCAAAACAAATGAACTGCTCAATGGAACGTCCACATGCGAGAAAGCGGGATTGGGACTCTTTACGGTTCTTGCCCATAACCATGCGATTACTGTCAATTGCCGACCAACAAACGGATTCAAATCGGACCGCTCGACTAACATTTCGGGACCGACATCTATTTTGGGAAATAGAGCGCCGAATTTCTTTTCAGCTTGCTCTCGCATCCACTTTCCATAGTATCTTACGTCGTCAGCCAAGCCTTGAGCTTTAGTCCACTGCTTGATGCCAAGCGAATAGCTTTGGCGGGAAATTGGATTGACAGGAGTAGAGCCGTGGAATTTGTATGGTATCTCAATCATCGCCTTGTTGATTAGCACAGCCACGGGATTCAAGTCACTGGCGTGAGCTTCCAATCCGAGGCGCTGTGCTTCGAGCGGTATAGTTCCACCACCAGCAAATGGATCATGCAAACCCGGCATCTTGTCGGGATTGAAGAGGTCGGCGGCTTGAGGGTGTTGCCTATTGAGTTCACAAACCTCGCGCCAACTCTTTCGAATCTCTTCGCGCGCCTTTTCGAGTACCTCCTCATTCGTTGTGTTTTCCCAGAGCACCAAGTCTTCAATTATCTTGAACAAACGTCCGCGAGCTTTGGTCCAGTGGCCCTTCACTTGTTTATTTGGTTCAACGCCAGGATTCTGACATAACCAGAGATCTTCGGGATCGTTGACCAATTGAGAGAAGATAACTGCACGGGCCGCTGCCAGGGGCCGACGCGCCCACCACAGATGCAGGGTAGAGGGATGGCCATGCCGAATCGATTTCTCTCGCGCGGCGGCCACGTTGATCGCGTCCAGTGGCAGCGCAACTTCAATTAACTTTTTGGGAGAGATAATGGAATCGATTGAGTGAGGTTGCATTAATTCTTACTGGTCTTCTTGGACGGAAACATTGCGAGGATCACGTAGAACGTATCCACGTCCTTCGCGGGACAATGTGCCGGTACATTGAAAGGGAAATTGCGATTCATGCGCTCGAATAGCAGTACCATACTGTGGATCGGGCAAATCTAAACTGACTCTCTTGGGCTTGCCGTCTACCAAACCAATGACGGTGACTTTTCCCGGTCGATCTGTGTTTTCACGGTCCAATTTGACAACTGCGCCTTCGAGCAAAAAGTCCTCAGTGGGCGACTGTTCCTTCATCAGTCGTGCGGCCTCTCGTATTACCAAGATACGATCGGCATTAAAGTTGATGCTTGATGGAATAGCGTGATCGATGGGACGAGCAGGTGACCATGAAAAAGAGAACTCAATCCTGCGATCGCGATTGTCATCGTCCCAAAATCCAGCTACTGCTTCACACAAATTAGCGCTAACACCAAGCTCAACCGCATTCTGAAAAGCTTCGAACTCGCCAGTCGCTGCAGCCTCTGTTGCCGCTGCATTCATTGCGAACAGCGAAGTGGCAAGCATCTGTGTAACTTGGCGCTCAAAGGGTGCTTCGGTTTCAAACAATCGGCCGTTAGCCGGAGTATGCAGTACAGGGCTGACACGTGACACGATCGACAGAACGTAGCTACCTCTTTCGGACTGTCCAATTCGAACTTTCCGCATTTGTTCGATGGCCTGACGTGGCTTACTGGCATACCAAACAGCTTTCCGCTGCGTGGCGCTGCAGGCGGCAGCCAGCATCATGTCTCTCGCGCGCTGGGCGATCTGTGCATAGATTTCGATCGGCACACTGCCATCTCTCAACTCTGCGTCTTCGATTCGAGCGCGAATGACATCAGCATTGGTTGTCAACAAGTCCGTGAAGATGACTGACTCCGACCGGCCTTCAACCGTAGCGAGCAACTGAAGCAGTTCGGCCATTCGGAAGGGGAAGTCTGACATGGAAGAATCAAGCGGTAGCAGTGCTTCGACCGAATCGCCGTCCATCGACTTTAGCCAAACCGAAGAACCGGAGTTATGAGATGTTCGATCCCAACCTTTGGCACGCAAGTATGTTGCTACTTCAAGTGGTGGCAGAGTTGCGAGCGCGTCCTTGTCCGTAATTATGGTCTTCATGGTAAACCTCCTGAACCAATTCGCTCCATAATGGAGGTCAATGAACTGGGGCAAAACAACTGCGCTCGCTCAATCGTAACTGTTACGGAAGTACTGTTCGATGTGGCCGGTTCACCGCGAATACTCTTCCAATAACCGCAACGTCGCAGAATCATCTCGGGTTCACTGTGCACCAACCAGTCTGCTAGTAAATCTGGTACGACGACCACAACCAAGATGCGCGGCACCAGAACCGCTGAGTCCCGAAGATCGTCGTAGTTTTTAAGCTTGAGTGGGAAGGGAAAGTCCGTTATCGGTTGTGTGGAAGCATGACACTTTAACTGAAGATCTAACTTGGGCGAACGATAGGTGCCCATGCTTCCTTTGGCGCTAAGTGTAAGATCGATGCTGTCATCGTCAACGCTCGGCTTTGACCAACAGTAGCCTGCAACTGCGGCAACCGCTTGAACATAAGCCTGGCTAAATTGCTCTTTCTTTGCGTTCAAGTCCATGTTGCTATCCCATCCTCTCGGCGCGAGACAGCAAGTGGCTCAACTTGTAGTTGATCGAAGATACGCCCCAGTCAGGCTCACGCTCAAAAGGGTTGCGAACATAATATGGTCCATCAACAGAGTCATCATCACCAACGAGCACAATTGCTAGGATGAACTTTTCACCCTGATTGAATGCATACAACATCTCATTACGAGTGATCGTCACTGTAGCTGCGCCTTTGATCCTACCCTTCACTTCGATGTGCTTTGCGTTCGGTAACTTCCCGTCAACGGAAGGCGGCTGTGATGTCAGGTCCCATCCACATTTGGCTGCGGATACATCATGAACTTTGCAGCCCAGCGCCTCTTCAGCTTTCCAAACCGCTTCCATTGCTAACTGTTCAATTCGGGACCGGGCTACCGGGTTAGCGCTTATATCGGCCGCACCAACCGGCTTGTTTCCGTTCACAGAGTTTAGGTATCCCACTGGAACCACCAGGGCACCGCCAAGTACAACGGGCGTCCCGCTGGTCACATGTCGCATGGACTGTAATTCCTTTTTGCGATTGTCTAGCCTGCCTTCCAGGTCGGTCACCGTTCGACGGGCATTCTCGACATTTAAGCGCACGTCCTTCCCCGCATCCAGATCGTCCTTAAGCTTCAACCATCGGTCGGACCAAAAAGCAATCTCCTTGCTTAGTCGGTCGTGAACTGCCCCAAGGGTCTTGTCAACGTGTTGAATGCGCCGCGTGGCCACTTCGCTGAAATGCTCTGGGGCCAGCGTTGTAGCAGCCAACGCGATGGCACGAAGCTCTTGGTCAGCACTTATCCACGACGCTTCAAGTACTTCTTTGATCAATGGCCGTTGTGATTGGTCTAGCGGTTCAAGATCAAGATGGGGTGCCCAACCTGCAAATGATGTTGATGCATCAGGGTTCACACGAACAAACTGCATGCGTTTGGACAGGACATGACCGTCGCCAGATTTAACTTCATGTGTTACCAGAAACAGTAGCCACGGATCAGTGCCTTCATCAGCAGGATCGACCAAAACGGTTCCTTGCCGAAGTAGGTTAGCATGCTGTTCTAACAGGACATCGCTCACGGCGAGCATCAGCGGATGCCCTGGATGCATCAGCACTGCGGGGACTATGCCAGCTTTATCAAGTGGTCGAATGCAATTCTTTTCAAAGCAGACACGTTCGTACCTCTTCAGCACCGGCTCTTGCTCACGTCGATTGCGGCCGGTGATGCGGCGATCACGCTCGCGAATTGTGGTTGGAACGTGCGTGATCTCGAACCGTCCAGGCTCGCGCGGATACATCGAACCACCAAGTTGTTCGAAGGCTTTCATGAAGAATGCGCGAACGAAATATGGTTGTAGGCGACGGGCATCGGCCTTTTCCATTTCTCCCTTAACCGAGTACAGACGGTCCGGGCTCATGACTTCCTGGGCCAGCGCGTTCCGATTGAGAAGTGAAGTCAGGTGATCATGGTCGAGCGCTTGGTTGATCGTCTGTGTAAGTTTTGCGCGAACATCAGGACGATCACCATAGCGAATTGCTTGGATCAACATATCCTTCAGGCTTGTGTCTTCGAAGACTTCGCCGAGGATGTCGAAGACTCGACCTTGCAGCGCTTCACTCTCGACTTCTAGCTTTTCCAGCAAGCGGAAATAGACGTCGCCCTCACGGGTCTCTTTGGCGACTAAATTCCAAAGGTGGCAGACCTCGACCTGTCCAATACGATGGATACGACCGAAGCGCTGTTCTAGCCGGTTCGGGTTCCACGGTAGATCGTAGTTAACCATGAGGTTTGCGTTCTGCAGGTTAACACCTTCACCTGCTGCATCCGTCGCGATCAGGACACGTACTTCAGGGTCGCTACGGAACAAGCCTTGGATCTTGCGTCGCTCGTCACGGTGCGTTCCGCCGTGGATCGTTACAATGGCATCGTGATTGCCCAGAACACCAGCAATCTTTGCATGCAAATAGTTAAGCGTATCGCGGTGCTCGGAGAAAATAATCAACTTGCGTTGGCGTCCAGATGCATCGTGCATATCAGGCGTCTGCTGCAATATCTTTGACAACTCATCCCACTTGCGATCTTGACCTGATGCGACAACATCACGAGCTTGCTTCTCCAGGCCTTTTAGGATTTCGATTTCTGATTCCAGTTCAGCAATCGACTTCGATGCAGTGGCATCATCCACGAGCACTGCTTCAAGTGTCTCTTGCTCTTCGGCATTCAAGTCATCGTCATCATCGGGCACATAGGCGACCGTGTCCGCTAGCGCCTGGCGCCCACGGATACCGAGCTTCTCATCACGAAGTCGGCTTTCAAGCCTCTCTTTACGGCGACGAAGACTTTGAAAAATCGCTTCGGGGCTGGAAGCTAATCGGCGCTGCAGCGCGGTTAGTGCGAAACCAACCGACCCCTTGCGCGACCCGGTCAGTTCATCTGCCTTGCCCATTTCCGTTTTGACGTACTCAGTGACACTTTCGTATAGCGCTGCTTCGATGTTCGAGAGCGTGTAATTGACCGTATAGGCTTTGCGTTCGGGGAAGAGCGGCGTGCCATCGAACTTGACCAGTTCTTCCTTGATCATGCGCCGCATCAAATCGGACGTGTCAACTTTGTGCACGCCATCGCGAAACTTGCCATAAAATCGATCCGAATCAAGCAGCGACAAGAAGAGCTGAAAGTCTTCTTCCTTACCGTTGTGCGGTGTAGCAGTCATCAGCAAAAGATGCCGTGTGTTTTCACCAAGCCTTTCCGCGAATCGGAACCGCCCGGTCTTTTCAAGTTTCGATCCAAAATAGTGCGCGGCCAACTTGTGTGCTTCGTCGAAGATCACTAGGTCCCATCCAGCGTTGCAGAGCTTTTCCTGCAGCTCTTCGTTACGCGACATCTGGTCGAGACGCACAACAAGGTGATCGAAGTCATCAAATGGATTACCGCTGGGTGCTGCCGACTCAAGCTGTGGTGAAAATACGCGGAAATCTAAACCGAACTTTTCATGTAGTTCGTCGCGCCATTGTTCAACCAGGCTACCTGGTGCGACAACCAGAATGCGCCGAGCGTCAGCGCGCATGATCAGTTCGCTAATGTACAAGCCGGCCATGATCGTTTTGCCGGCACCTGGGTCATCGGCGAGAACAAATCGCAGCGGCTGCCGTGGCAGCATGGATTCGTAAACTGCGGTGATCTGATGCGGCAGTGGGTCCACGTTCGACGTATGGATTGCCATCATCGGATCAAACAGAAAAGCTAAGTCGATACGCTTGGCTTCGCACGTTAGCTGGAACGCAGCGCCGTCGCCATCGAACGACCAAGGACGCTCAGCCGTTGCTACAGTCAGAGCGTGCTCGTCCGCGCGGCTTAGCAGACGCTCTTTGGTGTCACCGCTGGCGGTGCGATAGTAAACCTGGATGGCATTGTCGCCAATCGGATTGACGGCGCCGACGGTAACGACTGCAGACGGTTCCAAGCCGTGCAACGGAAGCCCGGGTTTAACTTCTTCTAACTTAACCATTCGGCAATTCAGCGTTTTCGAGATTGAGGGGAAGAACTCGGTAACATTGCGTTGCGCAGGTCGGTCAGCGCGGCTTGCGACTTTCAAGATCCATCGACGCACTTCCGGAGCGGACCCAGTTGTCGACTTCGTCACGTTTGAACTTCCACAGAGTGCCGATCTTATGGCCCGGCAATTTCCGTCGTTCAATCCACTTGTAAACAGTGTCCTTTTTGATCCCGAGATAAACAGCAATCTCTTCCAACGAAAGCCAGCGGTCTTCGGTAACGCTCGACATTCGTAATCCTCCGTGGCGTGCCTAAAAAGTATCGTGTCCAGTGCATACCAGCGTGTCCGCCAGCATCATAGCCGAAATGGTGGAAAATGAAAGATGCAGAGTCGACCGACTCGGCATCGCCAAGCTTGTGTTCTCGCTTCGTTGCAGGCCAAGGGTACGACACTTCTTCCTGCGCTAGTTTGCCTTGTCATTGCACAGATGGATCGATCCAGGCATCGCACAAAGGGAGAACAGCAAATGGCGTTGCAGCGCAGCTTTCCGCTGATCGGAGAACGTACTGACCATGGTGCCTTTACGCTCCGCAAATTGTCGCCGGTTAGTTGGCATAGATGCCTGGTATGACTTTGCCCGCTTTTGCTTCTACCGTCAAATACCGAAATACTGCGATTCAACGCACTAATTGCAACTCGCGTTGCACGACGCTAACATATAAGCTGCTTGATGAGCGGGGTTTTTCAGCAATGAGAAGCCAGCAAAAATTGCCCTTCGGAACCGAGGGTTGAAGGTTCGAATCCTTCCGGGCGTACTCGTCTCATCCTGCGAACTTCAGGCTACTCGCCAATTCGCAGAGTGAGAGGACTTCTAATGCGGGGTCTCGACCCCTCAAATCCCCAATGCTTTGGGCATTTTTGATTTTGTCGTCCTATCTGGCTGCGTTCTCGCCCAGTTTACCGAGGGCCGATTTTCCGAATGTTACTTACGTCTGAACCGTATTCTCTCTAGCGAACTATCGCGCTCTCTTTTTTGTAAGTGGTTGCTTGTTACAACGCCGATTACTTCCGACCCACCAAACCGGACCTCAAACTACCCGATCGCGGGTTGGGCCAGAATCAGATCGGGACCGTCAACATTCGGACTGGAAAACTGCCCCTCCGGTTGAGCTCGAATTGTTTGGCCACGGCTGGTAGAATGCACGGGTTTCGCACCGAAGCAGCGAACGGGGACGGGGGAGCCAGCCAATCGGGCCAGTTGCCGTTATGCCAAATAAAGAGCGTCCGAAGACTGTCAATTGGAGGTCCAGCATGTCGACAACTGAAGCCGCATCGAAAGTCTTTGAAGAGATCGCTCAACTGTTTGGTTCAGGCCCGACCGATGAACAGATTTTGAATTTTCGGCCGTCTTCCGTTGTCGCCCAACGTGCAACGCAGCTTCTATCGCTGAATCGCACCGGCCGAATAGATGGCGATCTGAAGCACGAACTGGATCAGTACGAGCAAGCTGAACTTTTGATGCGCATGGTGAAGGCTCGGATACGTGCGCGGCAAGGAAGCTAGGGCCGGATGAGCGAATATGTGCCTGCAGAACTTCGCTGGCTGATTCGAGAACGCGCCGGTCACAGATGTGAGTATTGCCTTCTTCATGAAGACGATGCGTTCTTGCCACATGAAGCCGACCGCATCATCGCCGTAAAGCATCGCGGCGAAACGAATGAAGGAAATTTGGCTTGGACCTGCTTCGTCTGCAATCGCGGTAAAGGGAGCGATCTTGCGTCGGTAGACGAGACATCGGGAGAGATCGTAAGACTCTTTCATCCCAGGACCGATTTATGGGACGATCACTTGGAGTTGATGAAAGACGGATCCCTTTTGGCCAAGACAGCTATCGGACGAGTTACTATCTCATTACTCAAGTTGAACCGTCCTGAGTTGGTGGCGATCAGAGCTTTGCTCGCAAAATCGAGTCGGAAACCGCGTTAGTGCGGCTTCGGGCACATTTTGCATTCATGCCATCGATGATTTCTGCGATGGGCTAGACGCGTCATTGACGCCTGTATGCCAGCTTATTCCACATTGGCGCCTGCTTGTTCCAGTCGAGTGTTTTGGCGATAGGGCGGAGGTCGGCCTCTTTGATCGGGTCACGGCCTTGGGTGGTTCTGGGAAGGAACAGTTCGAAGATTTGACGCACTGAGGCCGCCTCGATTTCGTCGACCACAAGCTTGGTGTTTTCAACGGCGTAGCCCAGCAGCGGCATAACACCAGACCACTTTCCACGCCGACGCGATGCAGCCACTTTGTCACGCACGCGTTCGCTGATCATTTCGCGTTCAAACTGGGCGAACGAAAGAAGGACATTCAAAACCAGCCGGCCATCGACGTTGCGGTATTGAACTGCTGCGTCACACTGACGAACGAAATGTGCTGCGAGTCAAAGATCTCGATGATGCGTGCAAAATCCATGAGCGAACGGCTGAGCCGATCGACTTTGTAGACTATCACACAATCGATCTTGCCAGCCTTGATGTCGACAAGCAATCGCTTGAGGGCCGGACGCTCCATGTTCCCACCTGTGAATCCGCCATCGTCGTATGATTCCGCCACCGCCTCCCAGCCTTCGTGCCGTTGCGACACGATGAACGCTTCAGCTGATTCACGCTGTGCATCGAGCGAATTGAATTCCTGCTCGAGGCCTTCTTCGGTACTCTTGCGCGTGTAAATCGCACACCGGACGGACTTGGTTGGATCACTTGAAGTACGTTTTTTCATCAGTTACGCGTGGCAAGCAAGCTAGGGCCGCATGAGCGAATATGTGCCTGTAGAACTTCGCAGGCTGATTCGAGAACGCGCCGGTCACAGATGTGAGTATTGCCTTCTTCATGAAAACGATGCCCTCTCGCCGCATGAACCCGACCACATCATCGCCGCAAAGCATCGCGGCGAAACGAATGAAGGAAATTGGCTTGGACCTGCTTCGTGTGTAATCGCGGTAGAGGGAGCGACCTTGCGTCGGTAGACGGATCCCTTTTGGCCAGAACGGCTAACGGACGAGTTACTTTCTCATTACTCAAGTTGAACCGTCCTGAGTTGGGGGCGCTCAGAGCTTTGCTGGCAGAATCGAGTCGGAAACCACGTTAGTGCGGCTTCGTGCACATGCCGTGAATCCCTTGCTTATATCACCGTAAAGGTCATAGATTCGATTCACACCGCCAGCCAAAGCTTCGAACGACTCTGATTGACAGACCTCGGCATATTCCCAGTTGGTGTACGTTAAAAACGCCATGAAAGATCATGTGATCGAAGCGCTAATGGGCAATCATCACGCCGAGTTCGTTCATGCTCGAGAAGTCCACAGCCAAGACATCGCCTGGCTCGTGATCTTGATCAAAGACGGCTTCTTGCTCGACCTGGTAAGATTTGGTTAACAACATCCCAAGACTGAAGCGATGACCAGTTGGGTGACTAACATGCCGCATCTATCCTATTAACACGTTCCTAAAACAAACAAATGCGACGAGAGAAATTCAAAAATGACGATTACGCAGTTACTTACAATCTTCATCTTGGCTGGACTTTGTGTCCCCTTAGCCCAAATTAGCCAGGCAGGCGTCATGTTGACTTTTGATCCACATCCAGGGAACGACAAGAATGTCAACGCTGCTTATGGCGATCGGGTCCAAAGTGCGATACAAGACGGTTTTTCGTATGGAGTTATTGGCTCTGATTTCACTCCAAATGTCGTTACCTCGTATAACTTCGCCTCTGGACATTGGGATCTTGAGTACGGAGATTTAGTAAATGTTCTTTACAATAACGAATCCTCGACTTCTGGTTTTTCTCTCACCTTCACTGCGGACCCCGGCTTTAACGTACTTCTTCACGGTTTTGACCTGGCTGGTTGGCAAAACACGGACTATGTCATTCCCCGTGTTCAAGTTTTGGATAGCGTAGCAAATCCATTGTTTACTCAGAATAATGTGGCAATCCAGGGGGATCTGAATGGGGTGCGACACACGTCATTCGACTTTTCAATTCCATTGCGATCTCAATCGCTCACAATTATTTTTGACGATTCGAATACTTGGTCGAACATAGGGATAGATAGTATTCATTTTTCGCAGATTGCCGCGGTCCCAGAACCTTCATCGTTTCTGATTGCTCTACTCGCTGCGGCTCCGGCGATTCTGAACAGAAGAACCAAACAATAAACTACCGACCTCAACCTTGTTCGTACAGGCGTTCTTGAGAGGCTCCAACACCTGGTGAGGTTCGTCACGGAATTTAGTGGGTGCTAGAAAGCGAATGCGTCTGATACAACAGTCGCTCTAGCAACGGCTCTCCACGGGGCTTGGAGGAATGGCGTGGACTTAAGCGTTTCTCGCTGTTCATTTTCTGTCACTCAATTTTTTGTCAGATAACCGATCGGACAAAAAATTAAAGGACAAAAAATAGTTCCACTCATCATGACTCAGGTGCCTTGATAAGCCTTAAGTCCACGCCATTCGGGCTTGTCCCCGTCGCGGCAGTGACGATTGACAGTGACCGAGCATCTATCGCGAACCGCCAGGTTGATGGATCGATTGACCGTTGTGCGAACTGTCAATCATCGCGTAGTGGACGAACATGCATTTGCAACGAACCTGGTTCACACGGGCAGGATGATCAGTGGCAGTACGGTCTATCCATCGATCGGTAGCATCGTGGCTCACGAAAGAGGAGCCGTGGATCCATCGGTGCCTGCCTACATGCTGATCGGCATTCCCAACGTCAGTCGCGGTCCTGGGTTCCTCGGTGCCAAAAGTGGTTTCATCTACTTGACCGATACAACCACTGGCCCTGCCGGATTTGCGCGCCCAGCCGACGTCGATGAAGCGCGAGCTGCAGCGCGAAAGTCTCTACTCGAACCGTTGCAAAGCCGTGTACCTAGTCAGTCGACGTTAGCCGACTATCGCGCCGCTCAAGACGAAGCATTGCGACTTGCGGGACCAGAGTTCATGAAGAACTTTGATCTGCAGCGCGAGTCGGACTCACTTCGACAGCGGTGGTGGTCGGGGGCATCAGGGGACTGCGTTTTCGATGGTCTTGGCTGGTGGTGGGTTGAATCACTGCGGTGCCTACGGAACGACCGATGAGGCTTGCAAGTTACCGGTTGAGCATCCGGTGAGCATTCCTGACTTTCATGCTACCATTCACGCAGCTTTAGGAATCGATCCACGTCGCGAACTGCTCGACCGATCGCGACCGGTTCCGATCACAGACGACGGTGTTCCTATTGCGAAACTGTTTACGTAGAACTGGTACACTTGTTCCGGCGATTCTGAACAGACGGCTTCCACGGGGACAAGCCCGAATGGCGTGGATTTAAGGTTTGGTGGCCGGCGCGGGGCTGTTTTGTTTAACCCGCGGCGAAGCCAAGGCAGAACCCGCTAACCAGCCGCGTGTTCACCTAACCATCTTCGTATAGCAAAGTCTTTTGTTAGATCATTGGTCGAAACGTAACGGGCGGAGCTTTAGGTAAACGCTTGGCTGGTTAGCGGGTTCTACCTTGGCTTCGCCGCGGGTTAAACAAAACAGCCCTGCGTAAATCGAAATGGACCCTTAAGGCCACGCCATTCGGGACAAGCCCCGTGGAGAGCATGTACAGCCACTAAAATCCGTGATGAACCACTGTTTTAAGGCTACCTGTTTCGTCGATGCCTAACTCGCTTGCATGATACACGTCATTTGAAGACAGACGCACGGTAAAACGCCAGCGCCATTCCCAGAGATGTCAATAGGATGAGAAGAGCGGGAGTGAGGTAGAACAGTTTATCTAGGATTGGAACGGGTTGACAATAATACAAGATGATACCCAGCGACACGCTTATCAATCCCGCTAAAGCCAGGCTTGCCCACATGCGCGCGGGCTCAAAAAAGCCCGCACCTAGAATCGTCATTACGACAATGAACACCATCAATAGTCCCCAGGTCATGGACCAATTAAACGTGTCGAGAAGGGCATTCAACGTTGCCCAGAATCCACGTTGAGCCAACACATGTCCAATCATCAGGAAGAGAGCAGCCAGCAACACATAGGGCACGGATAACAGTGTCATGGATGCGTGTAGCACCGCAGGTAAGCGCTTGGTTAGTTCGTCGACGAACGCCATAGAAGTCTCGGTTTGTTTTGGATCGCAGCCAGCTATCTGAACAACGTGCGTTCAACCTGAAAATCGAAACTGCGAATGATATCATACATTCCATCAGAAAGAGCGAAATACAGAGCAACGGTGGGAAGGCTCAGAGATCCTTGGCGTGCATGGCTTTCTTGATGGCTTCGCCGAGTTTCTGCAAGTTGCGAGTGCATGGAAGAACTTCCTCTCCAAGCGATGTCAACGTGTACTCAGTGCGAGGCGGCATAGGGATCCTCAAATTTCCGACTTTTCTTTTATTGGGCTGGTCGCAAAATCCAGTTCAGTCTGGACTATTACCGTAGGGAAGATGATCCATAGCACCGAACACACGAGGACCGCATGCCCGACAACTCGGCCCGAAGCGATGGAGATCTCGTCCGAGAGGTACTGAGCGGAGAGATCGATTCGTTTGGGATTCTGGTCAGCCGCTATGAGCGGCTTGCCCGGACTGTCGCCCTGCGCTATGTCCGAGACTTGAATACCGCAGACGATGTTGTTCAGGATGCGTTCGTCGCCGCCTTCCAGGCTTTGCGAACGCTAAGGAGCGCAGAGGTATTTGGCGTTTGGCTCCAAGGAATTGTACGTCGTCGTGCCGTTTCAGCCTGGGACCGTCGCTCGCCAAGTCATGCGGATATCGACATTGATTCGCTGCCGGCTAGCCAACAACAACGAAATATGTCTGAAGATTCGCTCGAACTTCTCGAGTTGATCGATCAGCTACCAGAACACGAACGACTTGTCATTGTTCTGAAGCACTTCGAAGGGCACACCGCTGCCGAGATTGCCGCAATCACTGAACAGCCGATCGGTACTGTGACCAAACAGTTGTCTCGCGCGCGCCTAAGACTCCAGCAAAGCCTAACACCAACGGAGCCATCCGATGAAATCAAATCAGAGTCTTGATGAACGTCTCGAGTTGCTATGTCGCGAGCTATCGCATGGAAGTTCCATTGTGCAGAACGTCATGAAGAGAATCGAAGACGAAGTCGATTGCTCCCAATTAAGCCCGCCAGTGAAACGCCGAACCAAAGCGACGTTCATTTCGACCGGAATAGGCATGGCCGCCTGTATTGCAGTTGCAGTATGTTTATGGAGCTTGCCACCAAAATCTCTTTATGCAGAGGCGGTCGCGGCTTTGAAGAGAGTTCAGTCGATCCACCTTACGGGCAAGACGTCGACAATTGTTCGCCAATGGCCTGTAGAGGATCAATCCACGGAAGAGAAAGCAGAGACGTTTGAAATTGAAGCGTGGTATTGGAAAGATGCACACGGCACCGATCGGTTGTATGAAAAAGCCGGTCCAGTAATCCAGACAGGAACCGGGGAGCAGTTCGCAGAATACCAGTCGGACCAGGACCTGCTGTTCAAGTCAGATCGCAAGACAAAAGACATTGTCGGCAGGATAAGTTCGATTTCAGAAATGATCTCGTCGCTCGACAGACAAAAGGGCCAGGTTGAAGACCTGGGAACAAGGGAAGAGAATGGCAAGATGCTCAGAGGTTTCCGTTTGAAGCGGAGCGGGATTGAGGAATTTTGGATTGAGACAAATTCGAAGCTGCCCATGCGAATCTCTCGCCGGTCGAACGATGCTCAGAAGATCGAGTTTGAATGCAGTCTGAATTACGATCAGCCTGTCCCGGCGGAAATTGAGGCTTACAAACCTCCCGTTGCCAAATTCGTTCGACACGAGTCTGACCAAGATGCTCTCTACGCAGAGCATGTAAGAAAACTACAACACGAACTTGAGAACAATACCAATAAGATCGTCGTTGTTCCTCGAAAAGGATCGCTATCCTTCGGGTTTCAACACAGTCGATCAACGCCCGATGGAAAACGCCGGGTTATCTCTCTGGATAATCGACGCGGGCTGATGACGATACAGTCCTTTCTGAGTTTGCATGCGGGCTTGCACACTGAAGTTAACCAGTGGCGGATACCCAAGGATCTTCAAAAGCTCGAGTTCCCTCGAGTAGACCTGGTTGTCGAGAACGATACGCCTTGGCCGGCATGGACCTCGGCCGCATTGCAGACTTTGCAGTTGGAGTTTCACGATGTTCAAGAGGAGAGAATACATTGGATTGCGACATATGATGGCCGCAAGCTAAAGCCGTGGAATGAAGTGACACCACCTGTGGCAAACCCTAAAGAAGATCTGATTATGGGTGCCGGTCACCGGAAGCAGCCAGTGACCATTAAAGATCTCTTTCACGATTTCAATCGAGATCAAAACCATGACTTCAACGGCGCTCATCCAATCATAGTCGATGAGACAGGTCTTCCATCGCCGCCGGTCTGGCAGCGTCGTGAGTATCCGTCGTTTGCAGAATTTAGCAAAGCAGTCAACTATGAACAGCACTACGTGGCGACCGACAGTCCATGGTTTTTCGGTAAGGGTTCGCTGGACATGGCCAGGAAGTGGTATCAAGAAAACTTTGGGATCACCTTCCGAGAAGAGAAACGCAAGGTAACCACACATGTAATCCGTCGCAAACAGCCCGGCTCAACAGTTAGCTTGGATGAAAGCACAACAACCAGGAAAGTGGCTTCCCAAATCGCTCACGGTACGGATGTTCCACCGCTACCGAAGGTAATTGAATTTGGCGAAGTCTTTGAAGTCTCGCTCATGGAGGATGATCCGAGGCTACCCGACTTCATGATTGACATCGATAACAACAAGCTGTTTGGTGTCGAGGCGATGAGAATCGAGGCTCCTCATTCCGAGCGTTTGCTGAGAATGAGAGAGAAAGCAATCGCAGAAGGAATCGATGGCTACTGCGAAGTGAAAAAGTCATTCGCTGGGCTGATGGGGATCAACATGGTCGGCATTCCAGTTCGAGAAGGAGATTGGAACCCCGATCACTTCACGATGGAACAGCTACCTCAAACAAGCATTGGTTTCCCCTGCCCAATGGGAGCAAGTGTGAGCTTGCCTGCGACCTGGATCTTCCGGACGAGCGAGAACTACGGCGTTCTTCAGATCACCGAGATCATCAAGAACCCGGATAGGCCCAACGGCTATGGCAAGGGGATCAAATTTCGCTACAAGCTTTTGAAATCAGGCACATAGGCAAACGGCAACTATTGCAGTTTTCGTTGTTCACTTCAACGTGTTCAGATCTTTGAAAGGCTCCACGATAGTTTATCACCCTTGCGAATTGCGCCGTCGGTCCAAACGTAACACACAACGCAATGTCCAACGCTTCACTATAGGTAACGCTGTCATGACCGCTGTCATGACCGCTGTCAACTTTTAAGAAGCGAATCCAGTTACCTTTGCCTGGCCAGGAAACGCAACGTCAACAAAAGCTTTCGACATATTGAAGGCGAACGGTATTTGCTTGGCCATACGAACAAGGCAGAGGTCGTTTCGATGTCATCACTTGTGCTTTTGACTAATCTCTACCTCCAAGGAGTCAGAGGTGAGTTCTCCCTTCCATGGAGAATCGCGTCGATCGACAAGGAAGACTGCCTTCAATTTGTACTTTCCGTCCGGGACAACATTGGACTTGCCAGTTCGTCGCCAACTGGTCGCTCGATCTTCCCCTGGTTCGAATCTCAAGTCGTAAGAGTAATCTAGTACTTTGCCTGGCGCAAGCACGGTTGTGTAGTACTTCAGATCGTCGCTGTCGAGCTCTTGATCTTCAGTCACATGGTTTACACCTTGATAGGTGATCGAAATTGGGTCACCACCCTGAATCGGCGTAAGGATCAACTTCGTAACGGGAATCCCTGCGCAGTGTCCCAGAGCGGCACATCCGAATGTATTTGGAAGAATTCGAGCTGCAGCAGTACCGCTGTTTCGTATTTGGATGCTAACACACAATGTGGTGCCGTCGAATAAAGGTGATCGGCGACCATCTTGTCCGCTCACCGGTAAAATTCCCAGTTGAAGGCCGTCGACCGCTTTACCCCACGCTATGTTGTCGCCACGCGATGGAGCCTGTTTCTCGTCAGCAGATACCGTTACGGCAGAGGAAAACAGTACCAACGTGGTAAGA
Source organism: Ottelia alismoides (assembly GCA_037367405.1). Taxonomy (NCBI): domain Eukaryota; kingdom Viridiplantae; phylum Streptophyta; class Magnoliopsida; order Alismatales; family Hydrocharitaceae; genus Ottelia; species Ottelia alismoides. Next base: position 38,630 of record JAZKJV010011621.1, read on the forward strand.
AGCATTTCGACTTGCCTAAATCGATGCATGAGCATTCTCCTTGCGGACAAAGTATGAGCGGTCGGTCAGCTGGATCCTACTCGTGCAAGACGCGCGGGCTCGGAAATTAGTTCCAGATTACGGCTGTCTGCTTTTGCCGTTTCGTGCTTGATTCTCGCTGAAACAGCACTGAGAATATGGCGGAAACTTCCTCACTCCGTTCCCGCTGTCTGCGGATTGGAATCTGTTCAATGTGGAAGTAGTCCACTTCTCGCGAGGGTCAGCAGCGTGATACGAATGCATTGGAGCGTCCCCAACACTACGTCGTTTGTGCAGCAGCGAGTCTACCAGTTTGCGTTTGCCATTTTGCTGGTACCGACGCTAGTCTTTCATAGTATCAGCGCGCAGGATGCCAATCCAACGGCCCCGCAGAAGTCAGACGACAAAACGGAGACAGCCAAGAAAAGCACTCGGTCAACCACGGATGATCGTTTGGATAAGCTGGAAAAGCAGCTTGGCGAGATCACCAAATTCTTGCAATCCTTGAAGCAGTCGCAACCTGGCGAAGCATCGTCGAAAGAAACTTCGTCAGGATCGAAAGCAACTGCCCCGGCCTGGGACGGAGAACTGCCACGAGAATGGTTGAAGGGCCTTCGCTGGCGCGGCATCGGACCTGCCAACATGGGCGGTCGGATTACGGACATCGCGGTGAACGAATCAGCCCCGAGCACCTGGTGGGCGGCAACCGGCGGCGCTGGTTTGATCAAGACCACGAACAACGGCATTTCCTTTCAGCATCAGTTCGACAAAGAAGCCACTGTCTCAGTAGGTGCGGTCGCCGTTTCGAAATCAGATCCGAACATCGTGTGGGTCGGCACCGGTGAGAACAATCCAAGAAACTCTGTCAGCTATGGCGATGGCGTCTACAAATCGGTAGACGGTGGCAAAAGTTGGAAGAACATGGGACTGAAGAAGAGTTTTCAGATTGGCAAGATTGCCATTCATCCAACAGATGCGAACACTGTCTATGTCGGCGCTTTAGGTCGACTATACGGGAACAATGAAGAACGCGGACTCTACAAAACGACGGACGGTGGAGCCACTTGGTCAAAGTGCTTTTATATCGATGACCGCACCGGCATCATCGATCTGCAGTTACATCCTACTGATCCCAATACGATCATCGTGGCTGCGTGGGAACGCTTGCGCGATGGCTTCGACAGTTGGCCTGGCAACGAGGTACCGCTGCCAGAAGGTTACGATGGTTACGATCCCATTCGTAAATGGGGGCCCGCCAGTGGACTATATAAGTCAACCGACGCGGGACAGAGTTGGAAGAAGCTAACGGTTGGCCTCCCCACCAGCCAACTTGGCCGCATTGGTTTGGATTGGTATCGCAAAGATCCAAACATTCTGTACGCAGTCATCGATTGCGAAAACATCGGCAAAGGCCCTGCACCGCTGAACGTTATGTGGGGCGGTGTTGCCAGGGATGAAGCTGGAAAAACTGTGATCAGTCAAGTCTACCCGAAGAGTCCAGCAGCTCGCGGTGGATTGATGGTGGGCGACGTAGTTGAATCGATTGGCGACAAACCGATACGCACCTTTGACGAAATCGTCGAAGTGCTGCGAACGAAGAAGCCTGGTGATAAGTTGACTGTGAATGTGCTGCGTGGTGAAGAGAAGAAGTCGCTCGAGTTCGCACTGGCTCCTCGGTCCAATCGCAGCCGCGGATTTCAACCCGGGGTATGGTTCGGTGGCTTGGGCGCCAATGAAGAAACGGGTGGTGTTAAGTTGTTGCAACTCAGTGCGGACGGTCCAGCTGCCAAGTCCGGATTGCTGGTCGATGATTTGGTAACGGAGTTCGATGGTAAACCGGCTGAGTCGTGGATGAGATGATTGAAGCCATCAGCACAAAGAAAGCCGGCGATATCGTCAAAGTAAAATTCACGCGTGATGGTGAGGCCAAAGAGCTTGATTTGAAGCTGGAGGATCGGGTTATCCCGCCCGATATGCCAACTCCGGCTGTTCAGAGCGATGTCTATTTTGGTATTCAAGGTCAAGACGTTGCCGGTGGCAAAGGTGCTCGGCTAACTCAGATCACTGCAGGTGGTCCATCAGAAAAAGCTGGTCTGATGGTTGGTGATATCCTTCAAGCCATTGATGGTAAACCGTTGGCAAACTATCGGCGCGGTCACTGATGCAGTGAAGGATAAGAAAGCTGGCGATAAGCTGGTTATCAGCTGGCGCGAGCCACAGAAGTTAAAGAGATTGAAGTCACCTTGGAGAAGCGACCCGCACCGATAAGGCCTTATACGGCCAACCCTGGGCGGCCAAGCGCAAAACGTCCAAGACCAGCAAGGCAGCCAAGGCTTTCAGTACGGTGGTGTATACAAGTCCATTGATTGCGGAGAAACGTGGACGCGCGTCAATAGTCTCAATGCGCGGACCCATGTATTTCAGCGTTGTCAAAGTTGATCCGAACAACGAACAGATCGTCTATGTGCTCGGCGTATCGCAATACAAATCGCTAGATGGTGGCGTCACCTTCGATGCAATTTTGGTCGCGAAGTGCATGCAGACGGACACGCACTCTGGATCGATCCTCGCGACAGCAAGCACCTCATCGTAGGTGTGGATGGTGGCGTGTATCAGACCTATGATCAAGGATTGAAATGGGATCACTTAAACACTATGGGACTCGGACAGTTCTACATGTGGCGATATCGCCCAAGTATCCCTATTACGTTTACGGTGGATTGCAAGACAACGGAACTTGGGGTGGTCCGACCTTAACCCTCGATGGTAGCGGACCGGTTAACGAGGACTGGTTATCGGTGAGTGGTGGCGATGGGTTCATGTGCCGAGTCGATCCGAATGAGCCGGACTTGGTTTACTCGACGAGCCAAGGAGGTGCGATGAGTCGACGCAACATGAAGACCGGTGAACGCGCTTCGATACGCCCCAATCCGCCACCCGAAGGGCAGCCGGCATACCGCTTCAACTGGAACACGCCTTTCATTTTGTCGAATGCTAACTCGCGCGTGTTCTATGCAGGAGGTAACTACGTTTTTCGATCGATGGATCGCGGTAACAACTTGCAACCGATCTCGCCAGAAATCACCTTGACCAAGCGCGGCTCGGCTACAGCGTTATCAGAATCGCCGGTTAACACTAATGTCTTGTATGCGGGAACCGACGACGGCGCGCTATGGGTGACTAAAGATGGCGGGAAAGAGTGGCAGGAAATTGGTAAGAACTTGAACCTTCCGGCACCTCGTTGGGTTTCAACCATCGAAGCCTCACGTTTTGCAGCAGGCCGAGTTTATGTTTGTCTGGATGGTCATCGGTCCAACGATGATGAGCCCTACCTGTTCGTTTCTGAAGACTTTGGAAAGACGTGGAAGTCGATTCGTTCAGGCCTGCCATCAGGCTCCACGCGCTGTCTGCGCGAAAGCCCATTTAACGAAAATGTACTGATCGTGGGAACTGAGTTTGCGGTCTTTGCATCGGCCAATCGTGGCGGCAAGTGGAACTCACTGAACACGAACCTGCCCACGGTTCCAGTGTTCGACTTTGCGTTTCATCCCAATAACGGAGAAGTGGTTGCGGCTACACATGGACGAAGCTTGTGGATCGCTGACCTCACTCCGCTCAATCAGCTCAAGAGCAATCATCTAACCGACACGGCAGCACTATACAAACCAACGCCAGTAATTCGTTGGAAGCGCGATGCGTCACGTGGTGGCACCAATCGGCGTTTCGCAGGCACCAATCCAGCAGCTGGCGCTACAATCTATTATTCGCTACCCAAGAAGTCAGGTTCGGTAGTCGTCAAGATTATGGATGCCAATGGCCAAACAGTTCGCGAACTTGCATCATCCAAGGACGCTGGACTGCAACGCGTTACATGGGACTTGACGTTGTCACCCCCGTCATCGGGCGCAGGGCAGACGCCAGGCGGGCAACGACCTCCAAGAAGTTCGGCCAATCGGCCTTCGACTTCGTCGAGTGAATCAACCCCAGGCGCAGAAGCTCGAGGCACAAGTGGTCAGACAACACCCGCACCTGCATCTCCTGCACCGGCCGCATCGGCCACACGTGGCGAGTCCGAATCGACGACTCCTTCTGAGAGCGGTGAAGGCACTCCGGATCCTCAGCCCGCTGGGGGTGAACGTCGCGCTGGATCGCAAGGTGGCGGTCGTAATCGTCCCGCACCGGCAGGCAGCTATCGCGTGGTGTTGCTGGTCGATGGCAAAGAACTTTCCCAGGAACTGCGATTGGTCACCGATCCGAACCTGCCGGCGCTAAACGACTTGTTGGGAAACGAAGCTGAATATGAACTTTGGCAAGGCGATGATGAACCGTTTGATCGCGATCTAAAAAACGCCATCAAGCAATCGCAGGCCTGGTCGCGCATGTTCAGCGATAACTGACTAGTGGTAGCGTTGAAACCGACCGCCTTTCATGCGTCACCTAAGCCGATAGCAAGCAATAGTCCCGCAGTATGTGTTGAACTATTGGGAAAGCAGCTGTGGAAGGCTGAATTGCTTTACGCGTAAAGTAATTCCCGGCGGTGTGCTTCGAGCGTTGGCGCGCCCCCTCACCCCCAACCCCCTCTCCCCCGGAGTACCGGGGGCGAGGGGGAGCAGAAATCGCTGCGCTCTTTCTGCTTACTGCTTACTGCTTACTGCTTACTGCTTACTGCTTACTGCTTGCTGCTTGCTGCTTGCTGCTTGCTGTGAGCGCAGCGAACATGGCTCCCCCTCTCCCCTGTGTACTCACAGGGGAGAGGGGGCTGGGGGTGAGGGGCGGCGCATAGGTTTGGAGCACCGTGACGCTGTGATGCTTGAGGCTGTGGTTTGGAGCGATGCGTCGTGAATTGCTTTACACGTAAAGTAATGCCCGGCGTTGTGCTTCGAGCGAGCATCGAAGCGGTAGTGCACTACAAGCCCCACACTTTCGGGCCCAACAAAACCAACTGAAAGGATTTACTGTAGTGCTTCGTTCCCATTTCGACTTCCAAGCGCATGCCAATTGGCAAGATCAATGTAACCGAATGCGAACTGCCATCAACTCGGAGAATATTGACCGTCCCGTTAGATGTGCAAGCTGCCTGGTGGCAGACCGGCCATTCTGAACGAAGTCTAACGGAGCCGAATCGTATGATGCGCTATCTTCGACCACCTTGATTCGCATCACATCAAGACAAGTGCAGGAATGTGGTTGCTACTGATTCGCCGCGCGGCGAGACCGATAGTGCCCCCGGCGTGAGAAACAAGCAGCAGCACGCCCGTCCTGAGATTTCGATAGGCAAACCAAGGCTTCTACTGATTGGCCTGGAAGCTGTTTCGTCGGCAGAGACCTTCATCGTCAACAGCAAGACCTCTATGCCGATTACGTGACGCGCCGTTTTGAGATAACCGACGCCATCAGTGGATCGTGTCAACGGCATAGTAGCTGCACCCGCGCGTAGCAGGCCTGAGCTGTTTCAGGCCAGTTTAACACTTCGTTCTGGAGAGCTAACATGAGTATCGGTACGTTGTTCGGCAGCATCGCCATGGTTGCAATGCTTGGAATGGTTCAAACCGCGACAGCAGCCGAGGATCACTCGACGCATCTTAGAAAGTGCGCAAAGACATGTGCCGAATGTCAAACGGTCTGTGATTCTTGCTACTCGCACTGTCTGGACCTTATCGCAGACGGCAAGAAAGAGCACGAACAGACAGCGCGGCTGTGTGCTGACTGTGCCGAGTGCTGCAAGACCTGTGCAACTCTATGCGCTCGTCAAAGCCCACTCGCCAAGCCAATGCTTGAGTGCTGTCAGATCTGCTGCGAGGAGTGTGCTCAAGCCTGCGAGAAATTCAAAGACGACAAGCACATGGCTGAATGCGCCAAGACGTGCCGTGACTGCGCCAAAGAATGCAAGGCCGCACTTGGAATGATCGGTAAGTAGGTTACACAGACTTCTCATTGAACATTTGAGTTGGTTGGTCACCCGATTTATAGCGCAGAAATCGCAGAGGGCAGAGAAAACGCGGAGAGGTTTGATCACCAAGTCTCCAAGACTGCAACGACTCTATCTCTGCGTTTCCCTCGGCTCCTCTGCGATCTCTGCGTTCCAAATGGATCGGCAAGCAACCCGAACGGTGAAGTTCAGTGAGAAGTGTCCAATTTTCTGTCCGTTGATCTGACAAGCGGACGGCGTGTAGTTGCCTCTAAAATGCTGGATTACTTCCACAAGAACGTTGGCTTGTTTCTAAGGTTTTACCCCTTCACCCTTTTAGCTCCGCAGCTTTCTTGGCACCTTTGCTTCTGAGGTATGCAACCACTTCGGGGTTTTTAGTCCAGTCCAATGCCGTGAATCCCTTGCTTATATCACCGTAAAGGTCATAGATTCGATTCACATCGCAGCCGTTCTCGACGAGTAATTGGACGAACGCCATTTTCTTGTCAGTCGAATCCAAATTCAATGCACCAATCAATGGACGACTCAGATTCGGATTAGCTCCTCTGCTGAGCAAAAAAGCAGCCATCTCATAGTGGCCTCCAGAGACCGCGTTACCAAGCGCCGATGATTGTTCCTTTCCGCTTAGGGCGTTCACATCAAATCCCAGGTCCAGAAGTAGTTGCATCATGGCGATATCACCTGAACGCGCTGGCACTTCAATCCATGTCGGGCGATACCCGGTTACCACTTCCCACGTGTGATCCGTGACGAGCCAGGGGAACTCTGTGCACCATCTGCGAACCTCGTTTACATCGCCACTACGTAGTGAACGATAGAACTTTTGCCTATTTCAATTTGTTCGTCTGTCCAATTCACAATTGTCTCACCAGAAGCTGTCACCACGTTCCAAAAAGTCTCTCATGTTAGTGAGCGCGTCCCTGTTACGTTGTCTGATCTCGTCATTCGATCCGCCCCTTGCCACTGCGTCCAGCGCGTCTCTGAATTTGCGACGCTTCTCGCTGAAATCCACCGTTGGACTGATTGCCGATGCAATTGAAACGCAGAGATCGCGGAGGAGCCGAGGAAAATCGTAGAGAAGGCAGCACTGCGTGGCCATACCTCTCTGCGATTACTCTGCTCCTCTTCGACTCCCTGCGTTTTAAATTGGGTAACCAATCAATACAAATGGTGGAGATCAAAGAGAAGTGTCCAATTTTCTTTCCGTGATCTGACAAACGGACGGCGTGACAATAAGAGTCGTTATAATGATGCCCACGAGAATACATAGGTCAATCAACTTCGTCGTGGCCCAACGGCATGAGGCGTTTCGATGACATCCTTTACACGCCAGTGCGCATGCCTTAGGTGGATGCTCGCAGGTTGCATAGCCTTGGTGCTCATGCAAACCAACGCGTTGGCACAGTCGCTGGAAGTATGTCGATCTGGAAAGCCGGTAGCCTATGTCATTTTGCCAGAGATGCAAGGACCGACTCGAAACATCGTCGCCCATACACTCAATGGTTACTTGCAACGGTCGTACAACTGGGAGTTGCCGGTCGCTCAGGAGCTAACGGAGGCCGGATCTTTTATCATCGTCGGCAATCCAGAAAACAACGCTACTTTGCGCAGTCTCGTCGCGCGGGGATTGCAGCTTGATGAAGTCCGAGTGGCCGGGGAAGGCTTTCAAATCCTTACGCATGAAATCGATCAGCGGCGGTTGATCATCCTCTATGCCAAAACACCTGTGGGCCTAAAGCACGCTTGCCAGGAGTTGATGTACTATCGCATGACGTTTACCCAAGATGCCGCCAGCGTGGACTGGCCGCTGAATGTGACGATGAACCCTGCGGTAGCTTATCGCGCTTGCTACATGCTGCCATGCTGGTCGGCCTACGATTCGCTCGACTCTTGGCGCAGAACATTAGAGTTTAACTCTGAGCTGACGCTAAACCGCAATTGGTTCTGGCTAAACGGCTTTCCACTATTGCCGAAGTATGGCGGGATTCGTGCGGCGTTATGCGACACACGGAACAGTCCGCAACCGCGACACGCTGCAACGCATGCAAGAGGCGATCGAAGGGATTAAAGCCGCCAAGTGATGCTTGGTCTCGCTCAACTCCACCGTTGAATTGCTTGCCGATGCATTTGAAACGCAGAGATCGCGGAGGAGCCGAGGAAAATCGTAGAGAACGGGGTGATTTGCCAACTTGAATAACTCGTCGACTGCTGGCTATGATGACCGGCATGAATGATGTGACACAAATTCTCAGTCGCATGGAAGCTGGCGATCCGACCGGTGCTGGCGATTTACTCCCGCTCGTGTATGACGAGTTGCGGAGGATCGCGCGCTATAAGCTAGCTCATGAACGGCCGGGCCATACGTTAGAGGCAACCGCGCTAGTGCATGAGGCTTACCTGCGCCTGGTAGGACAACATGCGACATCCACCTGGGAGAACCGTGCGCATTTCTTCGCCGCAGCCGCCGAGGCTATGCGACGAATTCTCATCGATCAGGCTCGTCGCAAACACGCACATAAACGTGGAGGAAACGTGGAACGAGTCGAATTGGAAATGGATATTCTGGTCGCCGAGCACTCCAGCGTATCACCCGAGGAACTGATCGCCTTGGATGAGGTGTTGCAAGAATTTGAGGCCATTGATCCAGTGCGCGCGCGAGTCGTGAAACTGCATTACTTCAGCGGCTTCACCTTTCAAGAAACGGCAGACGCCTTAGGTGTTTCGCTGGCCACCGTCAAACGCCAATGGTTGTTCGCCCGCTCTTGGCTGTTCGGAAGAATTCGCGATCATTAAATCGACCGTCGCCATCCCATGCCACCCAGTACAAGGCCATACCGATAATGAGTGACCATGACAGGATGGAATCAATCTTTATGGCGGCGCTCGAAATTCAATCCGAAGCCGAACGCCACCAGTATATCGAGCAGGCCTGCGGTAATGACCATGCGCTGCGGTACGAAGTCGAGAAACTAGTTGAGGGTCATTTTCAAGCCGGCAGCTTTCTCGGCTTGGATAGCCAGGAGCACTCCCTGCAAAATGACCATATCGATCGCGCGAATACTCGCGTTGGTCCCTATCTGTTGCTGCGCACAATCGGCGAAGGCGGCATGGGTACCGTCTACCTGGCTCAGCAGAACGAACCTTTCCATCGCCAGGTAGCGGTTAAGGTAATTCGAGCGGGCATGGATTCGCGGCAAGTCATAAACCGCTTTCAACAAGAGCGGCAAGCCTTGGCGGTGATGGATCATCCCAACATAGCCCGCGTGATCGACGGTGGCTTGACCGACGATGGCCGCCCGTACTTCGCGATGGAGTTAATCGAAGGATTGCCGATCACAGAATACTGCGATCGACATCGATTGACGCTTCGCCAGCGGTTGGAACTGTTCAATTCTGTATGCCTCGCGATTCAACATGCTCATCAGAAAGGGATCATTCACCGCGACCTCAAACCCTCCAATGTGCTCGTGACCGAAACGGATGGTCGCCCAACACCCAAAGTGATCGACTTTGGTGTGGCCAAAGCCGTTAGGACGCGTTTGACTGGTGTTACGCTGGATACTCAGCTCGGTGCCATTGTCGGTACGCTCGAGTATATGAGCCCCGAGCAGGCTATGCCGGATCAGGAAGATATTGATACGCGCAGCGACATCTATTGCTTGGGGGTGCTGCTGTTTGAGTTGCTGACTGGGACGACACCACTGCAGCGACAGAAGTTGAAAGACGTGGCCGTTCTTGAGATACTGCGCGTGATACGTGAAGAAGAAACTCCCAAGCCCAGTCATCGCTTGAGCAGCATCAACGATCTTCCGTCCGTGGCGGCCTGTCGTGGTCTCGATCCCAAAACGCTCAACCACGTGCTCAAAGGCGATCTCGACTGGATTGTTATCAAGTGCCTCGAGAAAGATCGCAACCGGCGTTATTGGGCCGCCAGCGCCATCGCGCGCGACATCGAGCGATACTTGAGTAATGAACCCATCGAGGCCGGTCCACCTGGCACTGGCTATCGCATGCGCAAGTTTTTGGCACGCAACCGATGGGCAGTTACTGCGATCAGCCTGTTGCTGTTGACTCTGATCGGCGGCATCGTCGGTACATCGATCGGATTGCTCCAAGCCTCGCGCAGCCAGGCAGTTGCCGAACAAGCGCTCCAATCGTCGGAACAGCAGCGGGATCGCGCCGAGCGACATTATCAGCGGGCACTGTCGGCAGTCGATCGCCTGCTGACGCGCGTGGGCGGTTCGCGACTAGAGTCAGTTCCACTGATGGACGAGACGCGTCGTCAACTGTTGGAGGATGCCCTTGAGTTCTATCGAGAAATGCTCGGTGAAGAAAGCGATGACCCGCAACTCAGGCGCGAAGTTGGTTTAGCCTGGTTTCGCATGGGCGATATTCAGAGCCGCTTGGGGAACACGCAAGCGGAAGCTTCTCTGAATCAGGCCATTGAGATCCAACAAAAGTTGATGGATGAGTTTCCCAGCGACCCTCAGCACAACGAAGATTACATTTGCAGCACCAGACACCTGGCAATTGATCTGTATAGATCGGGACGCATCAAAGAGGCCGAACAAATAATTGCGAGCACGTTAAAACGCAATAACGTTAACTCCGACAAAGCCGTTCTTGAATTGGTCAGGCTTCAATACCTTCGCGCCAACCTCTGTGCCGCGACGCAGAAAAGCGACGAGGCGATCCTGGCGTGCCAAGAGTCGGTGCGTTTAGCGGATAGTTTACTAATCAAGGATCCGTCAAATTTAGTGGTCCTTTTGGATCGCGCGCGTGCGCTCAGCTACTGGGCAAACCTCTATCGAGAAATGCGGCGATTCGAAGAAGGCGAGAAGTACTTCATCGAGAGCAAAGAGATTCTAGAGCAGCTATCGACCAAGCAGCCCCGCGATATTGATGTTCTGTGGGCAATGGGCGCGTTGTCCTGTAACCTCGGGCTCACCTACGCAAACCTGGGCCGAACCGATGATGCGATGGCCTCAGCGGATCGGGCGATCAGCATCTTCAGTCAATTATCGCGTGACCATCCCGGTTTACCGGACTTCAAATGGTTGCTCGCCCGCAACTACAACAATGTGGCTTTATGGCATGCAAACAATCAAGAGCCCGAAAAGGCTTCGCTTGATAACCAAAAGGTCTTGTCAATCTTCGATGAACTCATGCATCAGTATCCACAGCGACTGGATTTTGCAATCAGCTATATCGGGGCGTGCGGCAATCAAGGCAAGTATTGCGGCCAGCTAGACCTGCTTGAAGAATCGATCTCTTGGAATTCGAAGGCCATCGAAGCTGCGGATAAATTGCTCGAGTCGGAGCCGCGACATACGGAAACAATTCGAGTTCTTCACGGCTCGTTGATTGGACGCGCGGGAGCATACCGCAAATTGCAGCGTGACGATTTGGCCCTGGTTGACTATCAGCGAACGCTACCGCTCAGCCAAGGTCAACGTCATATAAGCTACGTGAACTTCGGCCTCGCGCTTTGGCCTTCGTCGGAAACCACAAATCAGCAACGGAAGAGGCCGAAGCCATTGCGGCCAGCGCAACTGCAACCGCTTCAAACCTCAGTGAGATGGCAAGCGTGTACGCAACCTGTGTAGAAACGATTGACCGAAGCGCTGATATCGCTGACGACCAGCGTGCCGAGACGGCCGAGCGCTATGCTGTGCGTTCGTTGGAATTGCTCGCCAATGCCGCCGAAAAAGGTCGCTTTGAAACGTTGGAAGATGTTAGCGATCTACGCACCGATTATCGGTTCAAGAGCATCCGCGAACGCGATGACTTCAAAGCGTTTCTGACAAAGCTGGAGGAAGGCATTCGGCAAGCGGGTAAATAGTGAAAAACCAGACCAACAATGATAGGACAAAATATTTTGTCACTCAATCGTTGTCAGATGCTTCTAAGATCCGTAGCCAACAGTTCGAGCAAACTCTCATCCCAAGTATTGGACTGGATGGCTGTATTGAGAGCAGCCACTCTACGCCAGTTCAACCGGTTCAGTTCGATGCCGCGAAGGACTAATAGAACGTCTCGCATCTCGATCGTTCCGTTTTGGTCGACGTCCAACTTGATGTCAGGCGCGTTCATTGCCGACTTCTGTTGAACGTCCACTCGTGCAGTGGAATTGATGATTGTGGCAGCCAGCAAATTGGCATCGGCGGTATCCAATCTCTTGTCGCCGTTGACATCGAGTGGGTTAAGCGATTGGGCTGCGAAGGCGGTTGATAGCAAGGCCCCGCTTACCAAGTTTCGCTGGCGAGAAAACTCAGATGTGTTGCCGCGAAGATCGATGGCGAGGGCTACGATTCTGGAGATGCCGGCAGTGAGTCCACTACTGGCACCTGCAAGAGTGACAGTTTTCACACCCACAGCCTGGTTGGCTTCTGTGTAGATCGTGCTTCCGAGAAAGATCGCGCCCTCGCCGTCTCCATCGCTCGAGTAAAACTCTACGGTCAGTGGGTAGGCTGAGTTAAGTGGCGATGATGCCACGAGGAATGACAATTCCATATCAACACCAACCAAAATCGGATCGCTGGTAAGCGTTGGGAAATTCTGAAGCTGATTGGCTCCACTGTCGACATCGCCCACATCGTTGTCACTAAAGCCAACGGTGGGTAACAAGTCGATGCCTAGATTGAAATTGAGCGACACGGCATTCTGGGTGATGCGGATTTCTCGACTGCCGTCTGCCACACGAATGCCTGTCAGATTGCGACGGATTGTATTCTTGGGACCGATGGTATTGGTCGAAGCTGCATTGGAAACTTGAATACCGTTGCCGATCAGTGCTGCTGCCTCGGAACCGATCGTATTAAACGCAATGACATTGTTGGTGGCACTTGTTCCGGAGAGAGTGATTCCAACTGGGTTGCCCGCGATAGTGTTGGCGAAGGTTGCATTTACGCCACCAATCGTATTGTCGGCTCCTTGAACGGCTATACCTGCGTTAACGTTCCCTCGGGGCGATCCCGCCGTATTCACGCCGATCAAATTGCGCGAAACGCGATTGCCGTGCGCTGTACTCGAGATGGAGATGCCTGACGAGCCGTTGGCCGCGATTACGTTTCTGGATATGGCATTGGTGCCACCGATTTGCACGTTGGTTGCACCGCTGCTGAGCAGTACGCCGCTGCCCCGGTTACCCAATGCCGTTAAACCATCGAAGGCGATGCCGATGAAGTTACCTAACACGAGATTGCCAGTGGAGCCAGCATTGGTGAAGGATAAGCCTGTTCCGATGTTTCCCGAAATCACGTTGCCAGCCGTCGCATCAATGGCTGATCCAATGCGATTCCTAGGAGCATTAAAGATTCGAATGCCGTCGCTTCCGTTGGGGATGGCCGTGTTACAAGTGCGATCGGTACCGACGAAGTTACCTTCGATCACGTTACTCGATGCGCCAATGCCGCTGAGCGAAATGCCGGTTTTTCCGTTCCCTGAAATTATGTTGCGTAGAGGCGGAGTGCCAGGAGCGCCGCCGACTGTATTGCGCGGCGATTTGATGACCACGCCATCGCCCAGATTGGGCACCGCTGTAAGTCCATCGCGGTTCGTACCGATCTTGCTGTTCGTTATTGTGTTTTGAACGGCGGTTCCTTCTAGCACTATGCCGCTGAGAGCATTCCCAGAGACCACACTCTCGCTGATCGAATTGGAATCGCCGTCGCGAATGACAATACCATTGCCGCCATTGGGCAGGCTTGCTGCGCCGATTCTCGTCGCGCCGACCACATTGCGTAAAAGCTTGTTATTGTCTGCGTTGTCACCGACCAGCATAATGCCGTTCAAACCGTTGCCTGATACTAAATTGTCACTCAACGTGCTCAGGGCAGAGTTCTGAACGACTATGCCATTGCCTTTGTTGGGCATAGCAATTGTTCCAGTCGGATCCGTACCGATCAGGTTTCTCAGTAGGATAGCTCTTTGCCCCTGCACTTCGATTCCATCACCTGGAAAGTTATGTATATTCAAACCATCGACAAGGACATCGTTTGCCAAAACACGCAGACCATCCTCTGCGCCGGTCAGCGCCGAGCCGTCGATGGAAATCCTTCCAGCTAGACCCGCAATTTGGACTGCCTTTGTGATATCGGGCAGCGATGTGGCAAGTGGAATTGTGAAGGGAGCTGTGCCTGGGATGTTAAAATTAATCCGATTAACCGATTGTAGGTTGAACGAAGCATTGGTGAGGAGGATGGCTTGCCTGAGTGAACCTGGTCCAGCATCCAGGGTGTTCGTTACGGTAACTCCAGACTCTTCAAAGTCGATGATGAGATTGGTCGTCCCAGCGGTGCTGAATACTTCCGACATAACCGCGATTCGATAGACTTCACCAGGACGTACCAGGCCGATATTCAACTCTCTTGTCGTTGGACCGAGTAGGTTTCCGCTTGGACCAAAAGCACCTAACATCGTATTGATGCCGGAAGCAATTATGTGCAAATCGCCCGTTGCGTCTGGAGGTGCGATAACTTCCAAATAGTCGATGTCCGTCGGCTTCTCCAGTACCGAAGTGACTTGAGCGTCGCCCAATTCATTTAATGGTACAAGGGTTGTGCCCGTTTTCGCTTGCCCAGTAATTTTAAGATTAATGTTTCCTTCCACCAATCCTGACTCATCCGCCACTGCGACGATGTAACGGATACCTGCAGTAAGGTTGAGCGTTATCTCGGCATCGTCATTGAACAACGACTTGTCTTGATTGCGGGCTATGGATGCGCCATTGCGCGAGTCATAGACGGCCATCTCTGGGTCGACCGCAACATCGAGCTCGTGAGCATTGAGTGTGTAGGCACCAGTGAATTGAGGGGCGAAATAGAAACCAGCGCGTGCCCCTCTGGAAATGAATGCTGTCTGATCAACGGTGTCGACTGTTGGTCCGTTGTAAGGCACCGCCACTCGTGTTGCGGTGGTTAGGGTCAAGGGCAAAGTAAGAACGCGACGCGATTCCAAGGGCTCTATCCCCATCAGCAACTTGCGCGTGCGCATCCGACGATGTGTTTTACGTTTCATGTTGAGAACCATCTGTGAGTTGGACTTCGCAGGGCTGTTTTGTTTAGCCCGTGGCCAAAGGCTAGGCAGCCGGAGGAGCTTATTTCAAAGTACGCAGGGCTGTTTGGTTTAACCCGCGGCGAAGCCAAGGCCGGGCAGCTAACAGTTCCTGCGCCACCGCTTTCACCAGTGCCAAGCAGTGGAAAGCATGCTTTCGCAATTCCACCGCCCGGCACGCTGGCTACATTCGCTGGCTGAAGGCATAACTGGTTAGCGGGTTCACCTAACCTGCGGTCACGGGCTAAACAAAACAGCCCTGTTCCCGTCGCGCTTAGCGCACCTTTTGCACCGCAGGTAACATGAGACCGATCAGTATGGCGATGATGGCAATGACGACCAGTCCAGCACCCGCGAAAGCTAAATCGCCAACGGCGATCGCAATGGCAGTGGTGCCACGCTGTGTCTGGGCAATGATGCGTACTGGCAGGCCGACTAAAGTGGGATCATTGGCGTCGACAACTGCGCCGCGCATGATGAATTGATGCTCACCTCCGCGCACCTGTTTGGTTTCTGTGGAGGCAATGGCAAAGTGAAAGTTCCATTCGGGATGGACGGGATCGTGAGCACTGCCTGCACCGAGGCCTGTGTCGAGATTGACGCGCATATCGAAGGACAAGTTCAGCGCGCCGGCGACGCCCGGTAGTTGCCGGTTCCAAACCATGCCGTGTCCATAAAGTATTTCGTCATCCTCCGACTCAGCAGGGCTCGCTGCGAGAGCCATGTTCGCTAACGCAGACAGACCGGTCGCTCCCAAGAGTGCTGCGCCGGTGGCGCCTAAACAATTGCGCCTGTTCATTTCGCACGTCGGATCGTTGACTGGCTCGCTCATGGTATTCCCCATAACTTGAATAGAAGTAGCCTCTCCCATTCATGCGTAATCGCCGAGCAGCGCGGCTCAACGAAATTCTGGAAATCGGCAAACCGGACAAAAGATTATGGGACAGTACGTTGTGGGTGCCTTGGCAGCGGTGGCTACGACTGGGTAGGCTTTACTTGATCGTGACCAACTGAACAATCATCCGAACAAACTGAGCGGAAAGAATCATGCGAAGCTTTTATGCCGTGGCGTTCCTCTGGGCAGTAGCCGTGGCGTTGCCTCTTGCGCGGGCCCAAGAGAGTGAATTCGCTGATCGTGCCCAGGCATTCATTGGTAAAGTCACTTCGGAGAAAACTCCTGCGGTGGTGGTATTGGTTGCCAGGGATGGAAAAATTGCGTTTCAGGGGGCTGGCGGTCAAGCGGACCTGGAAGCGAGTGTTGCGGCCACGGTCGATACCAGGTTCCGCATCGGCTCGATTACCAAGCAGTTCACGGCTGCAGCGATCTTGAAGTTAGCCGAAGAAGGAAAACTGAAGGTTAAGGATCAACTGGACAAGTACTACCCTGACTTCAAGAATGCGAAGAACATAACGCTGGAACATCTTCTGACTCATACATCGGGTTTACACAGCTACACCGAGAAAGCAGATTTCTTTTCTCGCGTTTCCCAGCCCATCAAGGCGCGTGATTTGATTGATTGGGCGAAAAACGATGAACCCGACTTCGCGCCTGGTACCGATTTCCACTACTGCAACACCGGCTATTTCCTGCTCGGTGAGATCGTCGCCAGCGTCTCGGGCAAGGCCTTTGGCGAATACCTGGAGTCAGAATTCTTTAAACCGCTGGGCATGAAGAATACTGGTGTGTTCGATAATGCTTCCCCTCCCAAAAATATGGCCACTGGCTATTCGTATGAAGATGAGAAGTATGAGCCGGCTCTGAACTGGGATATGAGTTGGGCGGGAGGCGCTGGAGCCCTGTATTCGACGGTTGGTGATTTGCATCTTTGGAGTGAAGCTCTGCACAGTGGCAAAGTGATCCGACCTGAGTCACTCAAGGCTGCCACGACACCAGTCCAATTGCCAAAGGGCAAGACGAACAGCATGAGCTATGGCTATGGCCTGTGCTCTACAACTCATCGCCGCCTTCCCGTCATCAACCACTCAGGCGGGCTACAAGGATGGAAGTCCGATTTGCTGTATTTCCCAGAACAAAAGACGACGGTTGTTGTACTCTCCAACGCGATGCCTTCGGCAGCAGAAATGGATCCGCAATTGATTGCGCGGCTTTCTGCAGAAAAGTTCTTAGCCGATGTCATTGCGAAACTCCCACCGCGTCAAATGGACAAGTCGATCGATCCCAAAGTTTATAGCGAGTATGTAGGCCGATACGATTATGTTTCTCTGGTTATGGAAGTGACGACAGAGGGCGGTAAGCTGTTTGCCCAGTTAACCGATCAACCAAAGCTTGAGTTGCTGCCCGAGAGCAAAGACCACTTCTTCTGGAAAGATGTCGATGCAGAGATAGTTTTCCAGCGCGACGAACACGGAGCTGTCACCGGTGGCATTCACACTCAAGCCGGCAATTCGTTCGGCGTCGCTAAGCTCGGCGACCAGGCTGCGCTCGATCCCAAAGCACTGCAGGACTTTGTTGGGCAGTATCAGTATGGTCCAGCCATCATGACAACGACGATTGAAAACGGGCAGTTGTTTGCACAAATTACAGGGCAACCAAAATTTCCCATCTTTCCTAAGGGAAAGAATACGTTCGAATGGCGGATTGTGAAGGCAGAGGTCGAGTTCATCAAGGATGACAAAGGTGTTGTCACGAAAGCTCGGCATACGCAGAACGGTAATACCTTCGAAGCTCCTAAGAGGTAACGACACAGACTCAGCGAATCCTATCGCAATGCATTTCTGGATCCGTCTACAGAGGTCAACAATCATGAAACAACGTGCATCACAGTACTTACTTTGCTTCTTCAGCCTCATTGCGATGCTCAGCGGTTGTGCCCAGGATTCCGTCGCGCCGAAATCTGACTCCGTTCTAGACAAACTCCAAGGGGAGTGGGTGATGACAGGCACCGTCGGAAATGAAGAAGTGACACATGACGTTTACGTCGACCGAATTCTAAAGCGTCAGTATGTTCGTATTCATGAACTTTCACGCGAGAAGGACGCAGACGGCGAGGCCGCATACGAGGCTTGGATACACATCGCATGGGATAAAGAGAACTCAGTGTATGTGGTGATGTGGCTAGACAACACCGCCACGACCAATTTTGCACCTGAGGGAGTTGGCCATGGAAAACCAGACGGGGACCAGATCCCTTTCGTTTGGAAATCGGCCGATGGAAGCGGCATTCACAACACTTTCAAATATGACCGAGCGACCGAAACTTGGAGGTGGGAAATCGATAATATTGACGAGTCAAAGAAGGCTTCGCCATTTGCCCGGCTGACACTGAAACGAAATGTGAAACGAGGGTGAAACAGCGTTAGCCAATAAAATCGTTTCGCATTGAAATGCAAATCTTCTCCTCTTTGACTCTCTGCGTTTCAAATGGTGTGATCAATCAATTCAAATGGTGATGTTCGGCAAAGAGCCTCCCAAAACAGCCCTACGTAAATCAAAATAGCCCTTTAAGTCCACGCCATTCCTCCACGCCCCGTTACCAGCCCCGAACAAAACACTCCCCTCAAGAACGCCGTGATAAAGACAATGGACCAGCTGTTTCTTCGACCGGCACTAATTGTATGTCTGCTCGGACTATTGATCGGGAGTCCTGCAGCGGCTCAAGACACTCTCAAGGAAAAACAACTTGCGATAGCAGCCTCGCTAAAGCCCATCGATCTCACTCCTTTCGCGAGTTGCATCAGCCATTGGCGCAACATTCGCGACGAGACTCGCTTTATCAAAGTCGAAAAGGACCAGCCTGCTTACGCAGCGGGGCAAGTGGAAGAGATCCTTGCTAACATTCTCCTGTTTCAGCGGAGCAATGGAGGATGGCCAAAAGATTATGACATGACCGCGATACTGACTGCCTCTCAGCGCGAAGCGGTGATAGCGACCAGGGAAAACAACGATAGCTCGTACGATAACGGGAATATTCATTCACAGGTACGATATCTGGCCAGTGCAGTTTCTCAATCCGATAATCCACTTTGGAAGTCAGCATGTGTGCGGGGGCTCGATTTCATGCTGCGTTCGCAATACGCCAATGGCGGCTTTCCGCAGAGATTCCCACAGCCGCGAAGTTTTCACGCACATATTACCTTCAATGACGGAGTGATGATCGGGATCCTAGACCAGTTGTTTGATGCAGCCAGCGGTTCCGAACCCTATGAGTGGCTGGACGCAGACATGCGCAACAAGTGCAAAGAGGCGGTCGAGCGCGGGGTTCATTGTCTCCTCAAGTGTCAGATTCGAGTCAATGGAAAACTCACTGGCTGGTGTCAGCAGCATCATGAAGAGACATTCGAGGCTCGCCCCGCAAGGACATTCGAGCTGGCTTCCATTTGCCCGCAGGAAACGACTGACATCGTGCGTTTCATGATGAGGCAGCCATCGCCCTCGAAAGAAATGATCGAAGCCATCGATAGTGCGATTGTCTGGTTGCAGGCCTCACGCTTGACCGGTATTCGCGTGGAGAAGATCGATGCGACCCCAGAGAAGTTTCTTCGACACGATACAGACAAAGATGTGGTCGTCGTTGCAGATCCCAATGCCAAGGATTTATGGGCCAGGCATTATGAGATAGCGACGAATCGGCCCATTTTTGCCGGTCGAGACGGAGTGAAGAAGTACGACTTGGCGTCGATCGAGCGAGAACGTCGAACAGGGACTGCATGGTACGGAGGCTGGCCTCGGTCGCTCATCGAACATGACTACTCGAAGTGGAGAAAGGGTATCGACTCACCTCGACGTTGAAACGGTGGACATTGAGGGAAGCCGGCCGATTCCCGACACACAATCGTTCGTTCAGCATCACACACATCCCAATGTCTTGGTGATCGTCAGCGATGATCATGGCTTCCCAAGTTCTCTCAAGCGTTACTAGTCTGTGCTCTCTTGACTTTTCCCTGGCTGAAGAATCGGTCCTTTGCGGTCTGACAGAAAACTGAGGACAGAAAACTGAAGTTTCAGAATGGCCAGGACCGGCCGCTGTCATCGCAATCATTATCGAAATTGATTGTCGGGACTACGTTAACTAATATTCCGTAGTTCTCCTGAACCTTCGGCCGAAAGTGGAAAACGTGCGATGACGATTACTTGGCAACAATTCTGTAAAGCTTTGGAGCGCAAAGGCAAAGTAGCCGGGACTGAGTCACAGAAGATTATTGTGACTGCCGACCATGGGCAATCCCCAGATGAACCTCATCGGCTCAACGCTACGTATTGGTCGGAACCTGTCTGCCTAGAACACGTCGTGTTTAAAGTCGCTGTTGACCTCAGTGAGTTAGTGTTTGAATCTTCTTTGCGTATTGAATCTTGCAGATTTCTTCATGGTCTAAAGTTGGCTCACACGCGCGTAGACGGACTTTTATCGCTGCGAGATTCCGTGTTCGATGACCCGGTCCATGGCTGGCTCGATTGGCGAAGCTTGGAGGTGGACAAGATATTTGCGTGTACGGGCATACACTCGAATGTTTGTCTTCATCTGGCCAACGCAAGGTTCCAAGATGACGTGCTGTTCAACGCTGCCACCGTGCAAACGCCCCTGACTTCGCCAGCAGTTGCTGACATGTTTGCTGCCAATCATACGAACTGGGACGATAAGGAGCTAACAAGGTTCTTGGTCGGATGCGCAATAAGTATGGAAGGCTGCAGCATTGACGGTAATCTCTATCTGGATTCTCAGGGAACGCAGCGTGTCATTATTCATGGTTTCCTTGACTTACGCATTCGTGTTAAAGGTTCGATCCAGTGCTCGGGCGTCGACTTGTCGATAGAAGGTCTCGATATGTCGCACGGAAAAGCGTTTGTGTGCGAACGCGCAGAAATTGGAGGAAACGTTTCATTTCAACCTGGTGGTCATGACGCGAATAACACGAAATATCGCTTCGAGTGTCTTGGAGAAATTGATTTACGTGGGAACATTGGTGGTCAGGTCAATTTTTCAGGCGTTTTTTTGTCTGTCAAGGAAATTGCACAGGCCAACGGAATGTCTATTCAATGCATGGGGGCAATGATCAGAGGTAGCGTGCTTTTCGAACCAGGGGCACAGAACGAAACTACCAATTATCGATTTATATCTCATGGAAAGATTAATTTACGATGCCAAGTGGGAAGGTATGTAAGTTTCAATGGAGCCTTCGTCTCTGCTGCGGGTTTGCAGGCTGCGAAGGGAGTGGCTATCGATTGCGATGGGGCAAAGATTATAGAGAGTATCTTTTTGCAGCCAGGACGACGTGATGCCAAGATAGATGATCCGTTTGAAGCTGTCGGACAAATTGATTTGCGGTGTAGAGTCGGAAATCAAGTGAACGTTAAGGGCGCGCGAATTTCGGTCAAAAATCTTAAAGATGCGAAAGGAACAGCGTTGACTTTGGCAGGAGCCGCTGTCGACGAAGACGCGTTTTTTATTGACGCAGCCAATTCAGGGAAAACGCCATTCTATTTTACGGTAGACGGTTCGATTGATCTTAGAGCAACGTTTGGTGGATTGGTCGTGTTTGCAGGAGTTTCAGTTCACGCAGTAGATCTTCAGGGAGCACGCATCGCCAAAGAGATTGTGGTTGGCTACCCAAGGCAGCCAAAGCGTTGCGAGTTTGAAGACTACTTCAATTTGCGATACGCAACCGCTCGATCAGTCAGTCTTTACGGCTGTGACTTTTCTTCAACAGTTGATTTTTCTTATGCAGAGTTGGCGAACGATCTTCTTTGTAAGGGCAGCAGCGTCTTTAAGGGCCAGTTGAATTTGGTACACGCCATCGTCAACGGCAATGTGACGCTTGGCGATGGCGAAATTTTTAACAAGACCCGGATGAATGGCCTGGATGCTTCGCACGCGCTGATTCACGGAGATCTAAATGCCAAGAACGTGGCCAGCGCAGTGGAGAATGCTCGTGCGCCGTGGCAGCTGAGCTTCGTGCGCATTGAAGGCAACGCGGAACTGAATGGAGCTTCCATTTCTGGCGACCTCATTCTTGAAGATGCAATCATCGATGGCGAAATGAATCTTTCCTCGACGCAAATCGAGGGAAGTCTGAGAATGCGTTCCAGCAAGGTGGCTGGCCGCGTCTTTGGAAACGAAACCGGTAGTTCGAGCGATCAACCTTACCCAAAGGTTAAGAAGACGGTTGATCTCTCATTTTCAAGACTCAGTCAAGTCGCGATCGCCATCGAAAAGAAGCCTGGCGATTACACGCCTGACGCTGTTATTCTGACAGGTACTGTGGCCGATTCTTTTTCGGTACGGCGCAGTCAACCTGCTAGTAGCCAGATGACTTTGGCAGCTGCACTCTTTGGAAGCATAGGCGAGCTTATAAAGCGAACAGATCGCCCAGGGGCTAGACCTACAGCAGCCACGAGCCTAAGTTTCATGTCGATGGATTTTCAACGAAGAGCGTTAATTTCGAAAGCTTCGCCACAGTCGGGCAGTCACGCGTCACGATTAAAGATCATATCCGGTATCTGTTTACCAGTTCGGTCGTTGCCTCGTCGCTGTTTGTGTTTGGTTTTCCAACATGGATTGCCCTAGGCAGTGGCGCCATGGTCCTAAGTTATATGTGGGTGTTAGCCATTCTCAATCGCCGCGCCGAGAACAGTGCCAAGCGCGATGATCAAAAGCTGCTTGCATGGCTGGAGTTTACCGAGTTTGACCGTGGCTTCTATTTAGACTTAGAGGAGTTGGTGCGAAGTGAAGGCGACGAAGCACTGGCCGATGAAATCTTTCTAAGACGCCGTCGTAAAGAGTTTGAACTTGCGCGGCCAAACAAGGCGTTATTTCAAGGGGGCTGGCATTGGATCTGGAACCACATGCTGGATCTTTGCTTTGGATATGGCGTACGTACCAAACGTATTTGGTATAGCTTCTTGCTGATGCTGCTATTTAACACAGCCGTATTCAGCGATCCGAGGTCGGTCGAGCGCCCACTAGCGTTCGTTCAGGAAAAAGATGTCGCAGTACCATTTATCGCGCCATCAGCAGTACCAGAAGATCCGAAGTCAAGCGAACTCACCCCTCCCATCGTCAACGCCGTGCCCGCTCCTTCTTCGTCGCGGGCAACAGTCGTTTTGTCTGAGAGCCAAGTGTCGGCAGATGCTCAAGACGCGCGCGTCGGTAACGCAGCAGCAACTAGCGATGACAAACTACCTGCACCCGACGTAACTCAGTCGATCAAAGGTCCCGCTGTGAATAAAGCGGCGGAACCTACTGTAGCCGAAGGCATGTCGGCAGACGACGTTCAAACCCAAACAACAACTGATGAAGCTACGGCTGTCCCAACAGTACCAGGTAATGGCAGCACAGAAGTAGAGACCACCATTCCATCCGACATGACGAAGGGCGCAGATGGATCGCTCACAGATCCAAACTGGAGCGATGACGGTGGTAAAGGGCCAGACGAGTGGGGAGCAATGGATGGTCTGTTTATGGCATTGCGAGTCCAGTTGCCGCTGCTACCACTAATTGCGGAAAGCGATTGGGAACCTGCGAGCCGTGAAATTTTCCAAAGCGGAATTTGGAAACAACGTTGGTTGTCCTACGAGAATTATGCGTCGCTCATGATCATTATCAATTTGATCTTCTTTCCGCTATTGATTGCCGGTGCCACCGGCATTATGAAACGGTTGAAATGAAGTTGCATTTAACGCAATTGTTTACTGCTTACGAATCAGTCGAGATACAAGTGCTGTCCAACCTGTCTGGTGCGAGGCGCCACATCCTCGGCCTGTATCGGCGTGAAAGAACTCATGAAATAGAATCAGGTCACTCCACGGCCCGGCTTGGTTGTATCGAGTGTCACCGCCGTGGCAAGGACGATCGCCGTGGGAGTTGCGCGTGAACAGCGAACATAGGCGACGCGAAATCTCATGAGCGGCTTGCAACAGCGTGACTTGATTCCCACTACCTGTGGGCAGTTCCACGGTAAAACTATCACCGTAGAAGTGGTGGTAACGCTCCAGCGCTTCGACGATCAAGTAAGCAATGGGAAACCAGACTGGACCTCGCCAGTTCGAGTTGCCACCAAACATACGACTGTCGCTTTCACCGGGAACGTAACGCACAACTTTATGCTCACCTTGAACGTGTAGCGTAAATGGGTGTGCCTCGTGATAGCGTGATAGAGACCGAATACCGAAGGGCGAGAGAAACTCTCGCTCGTCCAATAAGTAAGCTATCAGGCGTGCCAAACGTTCGCGTGACGGGATTGCGAGCAGTCGATGGCCGTGCGTCCCTCCGCGCTCGCAATAGCTGATGTGCCGCGCCAGATCACTGCGATTGGCTAGAAACCAATTCATGCGTTTTCTGAAGCCGGGCAAAACACTGATTCGCTGTTCATCCAGTAGCTCGACTGCAATGAGCGGCAAAAGCCCGACCAGTGATCGCGTGCGCAGTGCCACTGGTGGCTTATGATCATCCAGGATCTGATCGTAGTAGAAGCCGTCTTGCTCATCCCACAGCCCCTGCCCTCCCAGCGTGTTGATCGCGTCGACGATTTCAACAAAGTGTTCAAAGAACTTGGAAGCCATGTCTTCATAAGCTGTATTGACGCTGCCATCGGGCAACTGCGCCAACTCCAGCGATATGTTCAGCATCGTCAGCGCATAAAAGGCCATCCAGGCTGTCCCGTCGGCTTGCTCCAGTCGTTGGCCGTAGGGCAGCGCTGTCGAGCGATCAAAGACACCGATGTTATCCAGCCCCAGAAAACCGCCAGCGAAAAGATTGCGCCCTTCGCTGTCCTTGCGATTGACCCACCAGGTGAAGTTCAGCAGCAGCTTTTGGAAGCAACGCTCCAGAAAAGCTCGATCGCGCTGGGACGCGGGAGCAGTTATCTTGTAGATACGCCAACAGGCCCAGGCATGGACCGGAGGGTTGACGTCGCTGAATGTCCATTCGTAAGCGGGAATCTGTCCATTGGGATGCAAGTACCATTCGCGCAAGAAAAGGAGCATCTGGTCTTTAGCAAACTCAGGGTCCGTTTCGGCCAAGGGTAGCATATGAAACGCAGTGTCCCACGCGGCGAACCAAGGATACTCCCATTTGTCGGGCATCGACAAAATGTCGCGCGCGTGCAAGTGCTTCCAGCCCCTATTGCGCCCATACTTGCGGCTTGGAGCAGGCGGCGGATGGCTGGGATCACCTTGCATCCAATCTTGGATAACGTAACTGTAGAACTGCTTAGTCCAGAGTAACCCAGCGTGAGCTTGCCTCTGAATTTGAGCACGTTCTGAATTGGCTTCGACTATCTGCGAATAAAACTCGTCGGCCTCACGAATTCGCATTGTAAAAACATCGCCATCCGGTGGCTTGGCAGAGGCTTCTGCAAGTCTCAATTGCAGGGTCACTTGTTCTCCCGCTGCGATGCGCATGCGGTAGTGAGCAGCAGCTTTGGTGCCCGTTAGCGCTGGATTGACCGCTGCGGACTCGCGCTGGATAACGTAACGATGGAATGCATCTTTCTTGTACGGCCCATCGTTGGGTACGTTAAACAGTCGCTGGCTGTTGGTATCATTTTCTGTAAACAGCCAGCTTGGCACTGAGCCATCGCTGGCAACTGCCGCATGCATCTGGTACAAGCCAAGATCTTCCACCATTGGCGATGCCAAGTCGCGGTGCTCGAGCTCGACGAAGTCGCCATTGAGTCTCAAGCTGGGCCGTCGCGAACCTGGATGCCACGACCATGTATTGCGAAACCAGACGGTTGGCAACACGTCGATGTCCGCCGCCTCACTGCCGCGATTATGGACGGTCACCCGAATGTGCATATCGTCCGGTGCAGCTTTAGCGTACTCGACGAAGACGTCAAAGTACCGCTCGTCGTTCAGCACTCCCGTATCGACAAGTTCGTACTCGCGATCATGCAAGCCACGACGGCCGTTTTCGGCTACCAGCTCAGCGTATGGAAATGCACTTTGCGGGTATTTGTACAACGCCTTCATGTAAGAATGTGTCGGAGTCGAGTCCAGGTAGTAATACAGCTCCTTGACATCCTCACCATGATTCCCTTCGGGACCACTGAGACCGAAGAGACGTTCCTTTAGGATTGGATCGCGATGATTCCACAATGCCAACGCGAAACAGATTCTGCATTGGCGATCGCAAATCCCCAACAATCCGTCTTCACCCCAGCGGTACGCGCGCGATCGGGCGTGGTCGTGCGGGAAGGAACGCCAGGCATCGCCGTTGCCTGAGTAATCTTCGCGAACGGTGGCCCACTGTCGTTGCGACAGATAGGGCCCCCAACGTTTCCAGTTAGCAGAGCGTTGTTTGTCTTGGCGCAGACGTTGGTGTTCAGCGGATTCCTGGGTGTGCGGCATAGAAGAAGCTCGGCGTCAATCTGCCTGTGGTGGCGTCGTTGGATCTGGAATCAATCAAGCAAATGATACGCTCAAGCACAGTATGCAATGCTGAAGTTTTGCCATCACCATTGATTGAAAAAACGAAACAATTGGACGGCTGGATGCCTTGGTTGGCTTGGCAACCTAAGGCATATCGCACTCGAAAGTCTATTTGAACTGCCCTGCGCACAGCAGCGGCTTGCGTCACCGGTTCAGATTGCAACGTGCTGGAGTGCCCTGGAGTGACATTGCGATGCACTTGCATAAGGTATGCATGCCGCTACACTCAGTGTTAAAACTAGTCTGAGTTGCTTTCGTCTTGGGCACTGGTTTTTATTGGGGAGAATTTGTTCGTGGCGAATCCGTTGCGTTCACGCAGTCACTTACTGACCGCTATGGTCCTAATGCTGGTTGCGTTATCCGGCTGTCAGGGAGATCCGGGACCGAAAAGGTCAGAAGTTAATGGAATCGTACTTGTTAATGGAAATCCCGCTGGAGGGATGCTTATACAGTTGCAGAGACAAGATGCTGGAACCGGAAATGACCAGTATCCGTCCTGCATTTCCAATTCGGATGGCAGGTTTCAATTTGGAGGTACCGCTAGTGCTCCAGGCCTTATCGACGGTAACTACGTTGCGACTTTCGCTTGGTTAGAGGGCAAGGATCTAGCAGCCAAGGACAAGCTTCAAGGAAAATTCTCAGACGCGACCAAGAGTCCGTATCGATTGAAAGTTCCGGGCGACAACCTAGCGGAAATCAAGTTCGATCTGAAGCAATCCAGATAACGATGATTTCTCGATCCCCAAGACAGAAGAATGCCCCCATCACAATCTCCAGTTTATCTGTGACTTCAGTACGGAATATTTTCATCATGATGCGTAAAAGAGTCCTTCGTTCCAAGCCTCAAGGTTTTACACTGGTCGAACTGCTCGTTGTTATTGCGATCATTGGCATCCTAGTCGGGCTTCTGTTGCCTGCAGTTCAAGCCGCCAGAGAAGCTGCTCGCCGCATGCAGTGCTCGAACAATCTAAAGCAACTTTCTCTCGCCTTTTTGAACTACGAAACGACCTTTAAGCGGTTTCCAAACAACAATACGAATGTGAATCGGCTCACCGGACAAGCAGGCAGTACTGGTCAAGTTATCATTCAAGGGCCTTGGACTCACGCCTTGCTGCCTTTTTTGGAGCAAGTAAATCTTTTTCAGATTTGGAATCCCAACTTGGGATTCTTCGAGGGGACGAATCGCCCTTTGCTGACCTCCTCGCTACCCATGTACAAATGCCCATCGTCGCCCGCGCCAACTATTGATAGCTTCCCGCCCCCAACCGCACTTTGGTCTGTTGATCAGCCCCTGATTGCCGGACAGCGATTCAATGCAACCGTGGTTGAGTACGCATGTCCCCTTTCGGTTGCGCGACCACCGATGCTTCCGACGAGTGAACGAGATCGCGGTTTCCTTCCGCAATTTTCCAACGGCAGTTCGAATTTGCAGTCCCTCACCGATGGTATGTCAAACACGGTCATGGTCGTTGAGGGATCGGGGCGGGGCATCGCGATACAATCGAGGAACTCGAGTGGGCGATCAGTCATCTCCTTCAGGTTTCTTTGGTGGCTGGAATCGTCACCTCCCCTTGCGATACAGCAATGATGGCGTGACCAGCTACGGTGGTAACTGTCTTATCAACTGCACGAATTGGTCCATCACGAACATGTACTCGTTCCATGCAGGGATATCGCAAGTCGCCTTGTGCGATGGTTCAGTTCGGCCACTCTCGGAGACCATCGACATGGATACGTTCTATCGAGTCGTTGCAGCACAGGATGGCTTGGTGGTAGGTTCTTTGGATTAGTTTCTCTTCGAAGTGTGTCAGTATCGCTGCATTTATCCGGAAAGTTATCAGATGAAGAATATTTCGTGTCGCTCTTGGAGTTGCGTTGGGTTCGGGTTATTGGCTGCTCTGCTCTTCTCCCGCCAATCTGAAGCACAAGTGGCGGACGCTGGGTCGATCTCGTCGCGAAGCTTTCTTGACAACCAAGTCATCGAATGTGACGAGTCGCAATTCCCTTTAAAGTGGACGCCTGAAGACGTCGGTTGGTCGTGTCAGTTGCAAGGTTATGGTCAATCCAGTCCAGTGATTTGGAAGGAAAGCATCTATGTAACGACCGTAGAGGGCGCTAGTAAAGAGCGCTGTTTCGTGACAGCAGTTGATAGTAGAAGCGGAGCCATTAAATGGCGGCATCAAGAGTCCTCCGAGGTCCAGGCGGAGAGCACCCCGATGATTAGTCGCGCCGCACCAACGCCGGCGTGCGACGCAAGCGGCGTGTTCGTGTTCTTTGAAACAGGCAACCTTATCGCCTTGAGCCATGAGGGCCAAGTAAAATGGCAAAGAAAGCTTCAAGCCGACTTGGGGAAATTTGCAAACAAATTCGGGCTATCTTCATCGCTGGCTCAAGTGGAAGACAAACTCTTTGTCTTACTTGACCACGATACAGATTCTTTGCTCGTTGCCATTAACAAGGCGGATGGATCAGATGCTTGGAAAGTGAATCGATCCAATCGAGGGCATAGTTGGACCTCGCCAGCCATTGTGAAGGTCGGGGATCAGCCAATGATCGTATGCTCATCCATCGGCTCCGTTGATGTTTACGATCCATCCACTGGTGCGGAGTTAGCTTCGTACAAATCGGTCGGCGGCAACTCAGTCGCCACGCCGATCGATTTCGGCAAAGGCCGCTTCCCTTGTTAGCTCCTTGATTCGTCCAGCGGATGGGCCAGTCGAGGGCGCCACCAAGTCCAATATGCTGGCAAGCCTCGTCAAACGGGATGGCAAGTATTCCATCGATGTCACTTGGACAGCAAAGAATGCCAGGGGAGGCTTTCTGTTCACCCATCATGCACCGCGATTTCTGTTACTGGATTAACCCACAGGGCGTGTTGTTCTGTTTGGATGCCGCCACCGGCGAAGAACACTATGCCAAGCGTCTCTCATGTGGTGGTTGCTGGGCAACACCTATTGCAATCGGACAACGGTTGTATTGTTTTGGGCGTGACGGCGAAACCGTCGTTGTGCGCGTCGGCAAAAGTTACGAAGAACTGTCTTCTGGAAACACAATCGTTAACGAGTCTACTGATGAGAAAGCGGCTCAGCCCAGCTCCAATCCGCCAGGAAGATCGGCTTCTCGTCCTGGTTTGTACTCAGTCATTGCTTTCAACAATGGCTTTTTATTCAGACGCGGTGATCTTTTGGTCTATGTAAGATCGAAAGACTCGAACCGTAGGTAAGTCGAGGTGCAGAAATAGAATACGCTTTGCAATTAGGGAGTCGAGGTCGAACAGTTCCGCCAGCGATAATGTTGCGGCGGGCTGGCAAAGAGGGGCGATCGTGGCAGATTTGGCGTGGGACTGGATCGATTGGTATTTTCCTTGGCTGGGCGATCGGTGAACGTGAACGTGTTCGGCCTGGACATCGACTACCCAATATTCAGGGATTTCGTGCTCGGCGTATAGCCTGGCCTTTTCTCCTAAATCTTGCTCTGTGCTGGAGTCTGATACCTCGATCAATAACAAAACGTCCGCGTGTGTCGGACGGATCCGCTTGGTGGGCATCCTGCGTGACCATACAAGGTCTGGTTCTGGACGATGGTCGCCACAATTGATACTGGACTGCACGCGGACCATTGTCTCTTGCCGATTCGTGTGAAGAATGGACCACTCCATCAAGAATTGAATCTCTCCTTCATGCACAGGGCCCGCTGGATTCATAAATCGAAGCTCCCCGTAAATCAACTCCACCTTCATAGGTTCGAGATCAAAAAAGGCTCCTCGCATAACCATGCGGTCGAAGTCATCTCCACTGAGTTTAGCAATAGTGCTCATAACGACCTACCTAATAGTACTGACTTGCCGTCACCCGCGCGACTTTATCCTTCTGACTACATTCTACTCGATCTAGTGTTGGCCATACGGCGAAAGCGATCCAGTTGATCAAGAATGTGCACAACCTTCGCGACCTGGCGGAACGGCCCTATCTGCTGCAATTGATCGCTGGCAGTCTGGGTGAACTGGAGCAAGCGGCCACTCGCGGCGAGACGATCAATGCAGCTCGCCTGTATCGCATGATCACCGGCGAATGGCTGGAGCGGGATCAGGGGAAGCACCAGATTTCCAGGCCGCACAAAACCCTGTTGATGGAACAACTGGCGTTGGCGCTTCATCGCGAAGGGGAAAAGTCGTGGGCCGTGGACAAACTGGAGGCTTGGCTGGATCAGTTTCTGATCGATCATCCCGCTATCGAACGCAACGCCAAAGTTTCCGATGTCCGTATTCTGAAGGAAGACCTGCGGGCAGCGACCTTTGTCGTGCGTCCGGATCACACCGCTCCGGCAGCAGAGCCATCCCCTATCGGCCAGAACAAGAGCAAGAAGCGGTCAACATCAACCGAAGGCAATCGCTTTCAATTCGCGCACACATCTTTGCAGGAGTTCTTCCTGGCATCTGCTTTGGTCGATTCGCTGGATAAAGAAGATGGCAGTGCCTGGGACTTGCCCCCTGTCTCACGCGAGACCTACGACTTCGTTGGGCAACTCATGGAAATCGCCAGCTGAAAACACTGAGTGATGTTCTGGGGCGCGAGCCGGTGCGAGCGGCCGAATTGGCCTTTCGGTATTGGTTGCGCGCCGCGGAGTTGGATCTGCCCGAACCAATGCCTGTGGTTGCCCTCATCCCGACGGGGACGAGTTGATCGCCCTGTCCCCAGGCGCCTTCCGTAGCTTCTTCTTGGAAAAAATGCTGCCCACCAGCTAGATCTACCGCGCAACTGTAGCTTTTGAAGCTTGCGCGGTTATCAAAACCCGACGCGTCAGCGAGGGGAAGTGCCGAGGAATTCGCCATTGCCAATCAGTATTGTGCCATGCAAGTCGGTGTCGCTTGAGGGGTGTTCTCGCTTCTCCCTCGCTAACGCGTCGGGTTTTGATTGCGCGGCAATCTTGCTAAATCGCAACAGCAAAAACGCAGCCCACCACTCAAGTGCAAATCCAAGCGGAAACATGCAGTGAGGATTCGATGTCCCACGCAACCAAAATCCAGCTACAATCACACGGAGCCCGCCTATCGTTTTTACCCACCCAACCACTCGTTGCAGATCGCGGCTGAGCGCGACAAGCTGATTCGTCGTGCATCTGTCATGAAACGAGAAGCAACCGGACAATAAAAGTATGGTTCTATTTATGCGAGTTATGCTTCTGATTTTTGTCTTGTTGGTTGCGTGCAAGGCGGATGCTGCTGAGTTGGCAAAGCCGCTTATTCTGCTCATTATTACCGCTGACGATATGAACGCGGACTCGGTCGGTTGGAATGGTAGCCAGCTTGGTGCGACACCGAACCTCGATGCGTTCGCGAAGTCCGCACATCGATTCGTCAACAGTCATGTAACTGTCCCGATCTGTCAGCCGGGACGCTCGGCGTTGATGACGGGGCGTGTACCACATCGCAACGGAGCCCCTTGGATCAATCCGATTCGACGCGATGTGCCAACGTTGGTCGAGATACTTCGGGGCAATGGCTATTACACAGGTGTGATCGCCAAGTCCGCTCACATGGCTCCCGCAGCGAAGTTTCCGTGGCACTCTGTTGGCGAACAGCAACTCGGCAAACAGGGCCCTCGAAATTCGCCGATAAACTTCGCGAGATGCTCGCCGCAGCCGCCAGCGAAAACAAACCATTCTTCATCAACGCGAACATCTGTGATCCGCATCGACCATTCATCGGCAGCAGCGCTAAGAATGCGAAGAAAAAGGCAGACGATTTACCGCCCGATGGTGTACGAATCTTTCAGGCGAACGAAGTAACTATTCCAGCGTTTCTCGAAGACCTCCCGCCCGTGCGCGAAGAAGTCGCCATGTATTCCACAAGCGTCAACAGATTCGATCTTGCCTTCGGCCTCGTGATGAAGGAACTTTCCGCAGCCGGACGCGATGCCGATACGATCGTCGTGTTTATGTCGGATCACGGCATGTCGTTCCCGTTCTCGAAAGCCACCGTGTACCGCAACGGCACATGGTCGCCAGTGCTGATTCGCGCGCCCAGGTTGTCGGAACCTACATCTCACGCCGAGTTCGTCAGCAGCGTCGATATCATGCCTTCGCTACTGGAACTGCTAGATGTGAAACCGCCAGCGGGCATGGATGGTCGCTCCTGGGTTCCGCTGCTCAAAGGCGAAACGCAAGCCGATCGAGACTCGTAATCACTCATGTCAATACGGTCAGCAGCGGCAAGTCGTTCGCGCAACGTTGCATCCGCACGAAAGATCGCGCGTTGATGTTCCACGCCTGGGTTGGCGGCGCGGATAAGTTCCGCGTCGAAGCGATGAGCGGCCTGAGCTTTGCTTCGATGAACGCGTCGACCGACGCGAAGATTCAGGCGCGTGTCAAGCAACTGGTCGAGGGCGAAGCACTGATGCTCTTCGATACAGCCGCTGATCCATCAGAGCGAACCAATCTCATCAACGATCCAAAGTACGCCAGCGATTGTGGACCATTTGAGTCGCAAACTGCTGGCCCACATGCAGCGCACGAATGACCCAGAGACGATGGCCTTTACAGGTGCGCTCGCAGCCCATAAGGTGAATTTAACTATGCTTAATTGGACAGCGCCACTCGTAACTTGGGCGATTGCGCGTCGCGAAGTTTTCGTAGCCATCCGCTGCCAAGCGGTGGAGAAAGTTAAGTATTGCGTCCACCGTCTGGCGACGGTGGCTACGCAGCTTGCCAATTGGCGCTGTCAATTTAAGCTCCAGATCAGATTGCTCATCGTGTGGCTGCTTGCTCCCTTTGCCGCATTGCCTGCAGCTGAGCATCTCATTCGTCCCGGTGAATCGCCGCAGATGGTGCTCGACCGTGCAGCGAAGGGGGATCGGCTGGTCTTTTTGCCGGGGGTGCATGAGCATGGATTGGGGAAGCACCGCGCGATACTCTATGTGGACAAGTCGGTCGAGATTGAGTTGCGTGAAGGCGCGGTGCTCAAACTAGCACCAGAGGTCTGCCGAGTTGAGCCAGAAGGCGAGATCACGACCGATCAGGATGCGGGGAAGAAACTCGACGACTTGGAGATCGGTGGCGTATTCGATGTTTCGCGACCAGCAGTGGACGGGCCGGAGTCGTATGGGTCAACGATTTACACGATCATGATTGATAGCAGCGGATCGGACGGGAAGCCCGATACGTTTGCTTGGGGTGACGGCAAGATCTTCGACACGCCGCACAAGCAAACCCCAATCACGGGCGACTGGCAGACGCTTAGTTATGGCGTGAAGGTCCGCTTCGGCAATCGCACGGGGCACAGTCGAGGAAATTTGTGGTTCGTCTCATATGATGGCCCGGTGGCTTACGGCATCCGTATCGGTCATGGACAACAGGCGGAGACAATCGAAAACGTCCGCATCTTCGGCAAGGGGACAATCGATCTCAATGGTTCGCACAACGCTCAACCAAGTGGATTGGGTTAAGGACATCAACGCTTGCGTATTGATTCATGGCCGCGTGCGCGGAGTCGTGATCGAGGGGATCACGATGAAGGACACGAAATCGCTCAGTGATGTGCTACGGCGAGCACACGGGCGAGTTCCTGCCCGGCGGCGCGGTTGGTCCCGGAGAGTCCCTTCGACGCCGAAAACATTACGATCGTGCGTACACGCACGATCAATCCCAATGGTGCGGCCTACCTGCTCGGCCACCCATCACATCGAGGTCAGCTGCGCAATGTGAAGTGTAACCACAACTACATGGAAACCGGCAAGACAGCCCTCGAACCAAACTTCAATCTTGATGGCTACGAAGTAATCGGGAACGTCATCAAAAGCGATGGACAGGCGATCCACTGTTGGCGACACTCGAAAAACGGCGTCATTGCGGACAACCTGCGAATTCATGACAACTCAGGTAAACCAGTCGTGGTTTTCAACGCGCCACGCGGTTGGCAAGCTCCCGATCCGCCTGTGCTTCGGAACAATCGCAATCACTTGAGCGATGAAGAAGAGAAAAAAAACATCGAAGTGATCGGTCACGAAGCGATTCTCCGCAGAGCGATTTTGCCTGAGCGATCTGACAGAAGATTGAGTGACAAAAGATAGGCTCAATTGCAGTTAACGGACGATGAAAGATCAAAATGCAACCGAAAATGAACGGCTGGAAGTCTGTCCCTCGGCTCGCTCTGTCACTGGTGTCGACGTTTATTCTGTCCTGTTGTTGACCGATAGCAGCAGAGCCGACACTCCAGTTAGGAAGCCGAACATCCTCGTTATCTACTCGGATGATCATGGTTGGGCAGATCTAGGCATGCAAGGCGTCGATAAAGAGATTCGAACGCCACACTTGGATCAACTGACGCGTGATGAGTTCGGTTCGCTCGCGGATACGTTTCAGCGCCGCAGTGTGTCCCTTCACGTGCAGGTTTGATCACCGGGCGATATCAGCAGCGGTTTGGAGTCGAAGACAACAACAAGGGACCATTGCCATTGGATGAGCTGACGATCGCCGAGCGATTGAAGCCTGCTGGTTACGTAAGTGGCTGGGTGGGAAAGAGCCATCTCGATATCGGTGGTGAAAAGGGACAAGGCAAAGAGTCACGTATTCTGCGCGACCACATGCCGCATCGTCAGGGCTTCGACGAGTACTTTCGCGGGGAAATTCGACAGTACTTTGCTTCGCATGCACTCGATGGTACTCCGTTCAATGATGCTCCCCACTTGGTCAATGACAATCGTTTCCGTGTCGTTGTTCAAACCGAGGCCGCACTTCGTTCCTCGATCGTCGCGCGGCCAAAGCGGAGCAACCATGGTTTCTGTATCTCGCCTGGTATGCACCGCATGTGCCGCTGGAATCGCCAGAACCATGGTTTTCGCAAACGCCTGCAAGTCTCCCCAAAGAACGCCGACAAGCGCTGGCGATGATCGCCGCGATGGATGATGGTCTGGGGGCAGATTCGCGCCAAGCTGAAGGCGATGGGACAGGAGCAAGATACTCTGATTTTCTTTATCGGCGACAATGGTGCTCCGCTGAAGCCAGGAGCGTGGAATGGTTCATTGAATGGGGCCGCTTATAGGCGAAAAGGGCATGTTGACCGATGGAGGAGTGCGCGTGCCGTTTGTGGCAGCCTGGCCGGGTACGATTCCAGCGGGCAGCGTGTTTGACTACCCTGTCGTGAATCTAGATGTGGCCGCGACAGCCAACGCCATCGCCGGTCTACCGGACGACTCGCATCTTGATGGCGTTAACCTGGTCCCCTATGTGACAGGACAGAATAAGACAGCGCCGCATGATACGCTTTATTGGCGGTGGCGTTCGCAAGCGGCCGTGCTGGAGTTCCCGTGGAAGCTGATTCAATTGGGCAATCACGAGAAGTTTCTATTCGATGTCACTAAGCCAGATGGAGAGCTGGCCGTCAACAATCGTCTCGCCGAACAACCTCAGATTGTTGCTCGGCTCGAAGCCAAGCTCAATGCGTGGAGCGCCGCGCTTCAACCTCCGGGGCCACCTGAAGCCGACAATGGCCAGGACAACACCTTCTTCGCAGCACATGTTAAGCGGACCGCTGAACTGACACCTAAACCGCCGCGCAACGGGACTACTGCACCGACAATTGAAGATGGCCTCGTACGCGTGGATGGCTGGATCGCGCGCAATGGCACACTTGATGCCAAAGATGGCGCGCTGAGGCTAAATGCTGATGTGGCCGCGCCAAAAAATGCTCGACCGTTTATCACCCATTCCAGTCTCGACCTTTCGGGACCAGTGACGGCAACTTTGCGAGTCCGAGCGAAAACAGTCGGGCAAGGCCAGGCCAGTATCACTTGGCGTACAAAAGAAGACAGCTTTGCAGAACATCAGACCACCAGTTTCAACTGGCCTGCTGGGGCCGAATGGCAAGAGGTGCGGGTAGTGTTACCAGAAAAGTCTCGCATCCTTCATATTCGAATTCATCCACCTCAGAATGCGAGTGGCATAGAGATCGACTCGATTGAACTCAAGGGGACGGATGCCTCCAAAGTCTTTCACTTCAATTCCGAGCAGAAGAAGCGATAACATCAACCACGAGCCGGTGCGTTCCGCTCTATGCGCCTTGCGGCTTGACAAAATGATTTATAGGAAAATGGCTGCCTCTCGGACTCGTTCGAGTGTCGCAGGCCGATCGAAACGCAACTCTTAGGCAAACGGGTACCGTTTGCAATCGATGAACGAAAAACAATCCGGCTTGAACCTATACTCGAACCTATTGCGTCCGCTGCTCTTTCGTTTGAATGCGGAGACGGCGCATCATGGCAGCGTGGAAGCATGTCGCTGGCTTGGTGCCATGCCCGGCGCTGCTGCGCTTGCGAGAACGATGTTGGAAACTCGCATCCCAATGCTGAACGTCGAGGTCGACGGGCTACGGTTTGTGAATCCCGTCGGACTTGCTGCTGGTTGGGACAAGAGCGGACGCGCATTGCGGATGATCGATGCGCTGGGGTTTGGCTTTGCAGAAATCGGTTCCGTTTCTGCCCGTCCTTCACTGGGCAATCCGAAGCCGCGTCTATTCCGATTGCCTGCTGATCGTGCTATTGTCGTGAACTATGGCTTGCCGAATGACGGAGCAGCAATTGTGGCAGAGCGACTGGCGCGATACCGTCCACGACATCCATTAGGAGTCAACATCGTGAAGACGAACGATGGCCCTGATGCACCAGCTTGTTCCGATGACGAGATCCTCTCCGACTATGAGCTTAGCGTTGCGCAGTTACATCCGCACGCCAGCTACGTGATGCTGAATCTGAGCTGTCCGAACGCATCTGGCGGCAAGGATTTTTTCGCCAGTCCCGGTAACATCTCGAGATTGCTGGAACGCCTAGCGCCATTGGGCATCTCTTGCCCGGTATTCTTGAAGATCTCACCACAAGATGATCCTGCGGCGCAAGATCGCGTCCTGATGGAGAGCGATGCATTTCCCTTCATTCGCGGTTTCTGCTTCAACCTACCGGCAGGCAAGCCCAAGACACTGGCGCTTAGAACTACAAGCGAAGAGTTGGCGCAACTGCCCGGCGCGGTAGCAGGCAAGCCAGTTGAATCGCTCATCAATCGCTGCATTGCCGGGCTTTACGGCCGCATGGATCGTCGTCGGTACATCATCATCGGTGGCGGGCGGCGTCTTCAATGCTGACGACGCCTACCTAAAGATCCGACTCGGCGCGTCCCTCATCCAAGTTTATACTGCGATGGTTTATCATGGTCCGGGCGTTGTGAAGCGCATCTGCTGCGGACTAGCCGACTTATTGAAGCGCGACGGCTTTGCAAACGTCTCACAAGCGGTCGGTGTCGACAGCCATCGTTAGCTTCATCGCTGCGAACCTTGAGGTGAGAAGCCTTAAACTGTTTAGCGCGGATTGAGCTTAAGGTTGATGGAGACTGGATAAGATCGCATGCTTATAACGGTAGTTCGATGGATATGATTCATTTTGCGCGTCTGTTGACATCCGCGTTGTTAGTAGCAGCGCTCTCGAGCAATTTGCCCTCCGCAGAGATCAGTGGAGTTACTGTTACTCCCCACGTCGTGGCCGATTCGATGAGGTACCGTCGACCTCGCGACCCTGATCTGGCTGCGAAGGTTCAGTTGTTTGTTAAAGGAACTGCATCGCCGAAGAGTTTCAACGGCAGACTCCCAGCGAACTGCTTGAGTCAGGAGATTGGGCATGGCACGATTTAGGGACAGCAGTCCAAGGCCCAGAAGATTCGCTCAGCGTTTGGACTTGGAACGGGAAAATCGTCGCGCTGGGGTGTTGGCAATCGTTGCGAAGTCGAAGCAGATGGTCTTGGTAAAAAAAGCATTTCAATCGTTTCGCCTGAGCGATGGATTTCAGCGATCACGTTTTTGTCAAACGACGGCGAAGTGCAGCCGCGACAGTTGATTGCCCACGTCATTAACAACTCAGACAAACCTCTGAGGATATCTTCGGTACGATTCTGGTTACCGCGCAGTGGTGGCATCATGGCAGACTCTCTTTGCCAGCGATCCAATGCCGGTGGAAACACTGATACCTGCCGGTGACCGAGGCATCGTCAAGCTCTCCGCTCAGCAACCGTGGCCGCTGACTTATGCGGCGATCGAACTGACAACCGATGCAGGGCCTTTATGGGAACACTTGAGAATCAAATCAGAGCACTTCGACATTAGTGGTGGCTGGACGGGCGACCATCTGAAAGACGAGTCTTATTTGAAGCTGCTCACGCGTTTGCATGTGAACACTGGCCAAATCCCAGAACGTTCCAGACTATACCGACAATGCAGCGCTGTATCATCGTTATCCCATGAAGCTGTTCAATCGTATGTGGCCACTCGAGCAATGGGGACACCAATGAATGGTTGCCAAAAATTCATGCTGTGGAA